>PVJO010003687.1:0-119685 GCA_004026905.1 Hystrix cristata | reverse complement strand
AAAAAAAAAAAAAACACTGGTGCTGTAGCAGCAGCCCTTTTAGCAGACCTAAGTCAACAGCAGCTGATATCACCACGGAATTGGGGTTACTGATATAAATAGAAAGAGTAATATTCCAGACTGCAGAGGCCAGCGAAGGGCGGGTGACCAACCAAACTGAGTTGGCAGCCAGATACCTTGACCTGTAGGAATCTATCACACTAGCAAGTACACCGTGATATTCCTGGGGCAACAAATATGAGTAGAAAACTTGAAGGTTACTTGGCTTGGATGACGGGGAAAACATCAGGAGCTAACACCAGCACTATAGTGTAACATTTCGGTCCTGCACAGCTGCTTAGAGCTAACTGCCACTGAACACAGTGAGTCAGTGAAGTGCCCTGCCATATCGCTATGTACAGCTGCCAGAGACCTGTGGCTGCTTATTAGTGTCTGGCTATTGAAGAAAGGGGAAACCAAATCTTTAGAGGGCTCCTAAATATAGAGTGTAAGTCAACACTAGCACACAGCAACCAAAATATTCTCATGGCACCCCATTAAACAGGGGCATGTGCAGGCCAAGCAATAAATGGAGCTCTCGCCAACACCCATCTCACAGAGGACCCTGATTAGTCTTTTGGCCTTTGAGTGCATAACTGAGACAGGTGTATTCAAAACCAGCAAAAACCCTCACGTTGTTTCCCCATGCAGGGAGGTAACCACCATTCTGGTAAGGCCAATTAGATCTCCAAACTGTCCCCATTCCCACCAAGAGGCAGAATTTCAAGTCAGGGGAAACTGCAGAGATTCCTAACACCATCAAAGAGTCAAGGATCCAGAGATGTGCTTGTTGCCATGTCCTTAATTTACTTATATGGCCCTGAAGAAATCAGATGAATCACAGCGGATAAACTCTACCAAGTAGTAAACAATTAAAACTGCTGTTGTGGTATTTTTGTTGAAACAGATTAACACAGCCTCTGGCACTTAACTTAGCAAGTAAGATCCGTAAACCCTAGCAGCAAGAAAGATCAAAAGCAATTTGCTTTTATCTAAGAACAAGACCAAAACATACACAGTTATCCCCCAAAACATCATTAACTGCTGCTTTCTCCCACAGTAATACTGTAGGGCAGGGCTGAAGGAGCCTAAATATGCAGTTACATGTCGCCCCAAACATCCCTCATAAAAGAGAAGATGTCTTGCATTCAACACCTTAGAGAGTCCCTCAATTTCTTTATTTTTGAATAACAAAGGCCTGCTTGGGGAAGACACAAGAGCCAGAAGTGGAACAAGTAGGGTTAGGGTTAGTGATAGGATCACTTTAAAAGAAATGTAGCCAAAAAGAATCCTTCTAGTGTTTATAAAATTCTTACATAAATGTATATATGTGACCTGCCATTATTCACCAGAATGTAAGCTCCACGAGGATAGAAACATGCTCATCTTTATATCCCTGAGCCTTGAACAGTGCCTAGTATACAGAAAATAACAAATATCTGCTAAACGAATAAATACAAGAATTCACAGCTGTGAAGGTTCCAAGTTGATGATCTTCTAAAGATCACTGTAAAGTACAATAGAATAGGCACCTATCTCAGAGAGATGAAAACTTATTTTCAGACAAAAACCTATCTGTTCACAACAGCTTTATTTATAATAGCTAAAAACTGGAACCAACCCAAACGTCCTTCAGTGGGTGACTGGTTATACTGCCTCCATAACATACTACTCAACAGTGAAAATGAATGAACTGTGAATACACATGATTTGGATGACTCTAGGGAATCACGCTGAGTGGAAAAAAAACTAAAGAAAGCTACACACTGTATGATCTCATTTATATTACATTCTTGAAATGACAAAAATATGGAGGCGGAGAGCAGCTAATGGATACCAGGGATGTGTTAAGTCAGCTTTTCCATTGCTGGGACAAAATACCTCATACATGCAACCTAAAATAGAAAACGTTTATTTTGGCTCATGGTTTCAGAAGCTTCAGTCCATAGTTGGTTAGTTACAAGGGCAGCAACTTGGTGAAAGACCTGGCCCACAGCAGCCGAGAAACAGAACACAGACAAAGAGCCAGAGAGGAAGGAGTCAGACCAGATAGAGTCTCCAGCGTCACGCCCTCATGACCCACCCAGACACACCCAAAAGATGGCTTTACTAACTAACCCCCCAGGTCTATTTCCAAGCCAAGTAAATTGACAATTAAGATTAACCATCACCATGGGCTAAGAGCAGTTGGCAGGGTGGGGGAGGGACCCTGTGATTACAGAATGGCTCTGTGTCTTGAATGTGATTGTGGACACAAGCCTCTATGTGTGAGAAGACTGTATGGGGCTCAGGCTCACACACACACACTCACAGACACACACACACACACACAAACTCACACCAAATATATAAAAAATCAGGGAGACTTGGGTAAGACCAGTAGGAAAAGAGAGACTAGAAAGGAGAAAAGATGACTTGCTGATGAAATGATTATGTTAATTGCAACTGATTTATGTCCCTCAGCTCCAGATGCATTCTCTTAGCCCGTCTGTGAAAAGAAGCTGAACCTTTTAAATTCTGTCTTCTGTTACAGTGGGCAGCGAGGTTCTGTCAGTGGAGGGCACCAGCAGATACTGAGGAAGGAAGAGTTTTTCTTCCTGGGTCCCACAGCCTCCCCGCAGCCTCCTGGGGCCTCCCACCAGCAGTCGCAGCTTTCTCAGGCACTACACCCACCTTCTCCTACCATCAGCAGTACGGGCCTCCAGCATCGCCTGGACCATTTGGGGTTTTGTAGTGAGTGCCAGTGAGATACCTCACCAGGGACGGGTTTCCCAGCACCCTGGAGGGTAGACTTGTACAAGTTCTGCCAGCACAGAACCTCAACAGCTTCCCTGTCACCCAAAGGGCCACAGGTTCTCTGGCCTGGGGAGGAAGAAGCTTTTCTTTGGGTTCTCCGTCTGAAGCCTAGGATTGGTGAGTTCTTCAACTGTAATTTTTTACCTCCTTTACATTCTCCTTACTTTAATGTAATCCTCATTAATCGAATCCCTTGTTATAGTTAATAATTCTGTGTGTTAAACTTTCCTTGTTCAGTCTGTTGGTGGGTTACTCTCCTGACTAGGTCCAGAGTTACAGACTTAGCATATACTGTCAGCTAACGATTGTGCTTTTATACCCTGGCGTGAATCAGTAGTGAGGCTGAAAATTGAAAATTCCATTTACAATCACACCAAGAAGCATAAAATACTCAGGAATAAATTTAACAAAAGATATGCAAATCCCTTTTGCTGAAAACTACACGATAGAAAATTGAGAGAAATTAAGCAAGACAAATAAATAAAGAGATATAACACATATATAGGCTGGATAACTAAATGCTTTTAGATGTCAGTTCTCCCAGAATTTATCTCCTGATTTATTGCAATTCTAGTCACAGTTCTAGCAAGCTTTCTTTTTACGAAAACAAGCTAATTCTTAAATTTATGTGAACATGCAGAGGCCTAGAACAGCCCAAAGCAATCTTTAAAGGAAAAGAACAAAGTACTACACAACCTGGATTCAAGACTTATTATAAAGTCACAGCAATCAAGACAGGGTAATATTGGCATAAGAATTGACAAAAAGGTAAATGGAACAGAATAAAGAGCCCAGAAGCAAAAGAACCACACTTACAGACATTTGATTTCCAACAAAGGTGCCAAAGCAATTCAACGAAGACAGAAAAATCTGTTCAATGAATTATCCCAAATACTAGATATGGAAAAAACAATAATAAATCTCAGTTTCTTCCTTGCACTATAGTCAGAAATTAATTCAAGATTTCTGTGAATCTTGTGGATTTCTGAATCCAAGACACAGATATAAAAACTAAAACCAGGGCTGGGGATTTAGCTCAGTGGTTAGAGTGCTTGCCTTGCAAGCACAAGGCCCTGAGTTCAATTCCCAGCACCTAAAAATAATAAATAAAGAAATAAAGAAATAAATAAATAAAGCATTTAGAAAAAAATAACAAGTATCTTCAGGCCTATGGAAGAGGCAAAATATTTCTTAGAGAAGACATGGAAAGTAATAATCATAAAAGAAAATATTTATCACTTGATTTTATCAGAATTTAAAACATCTACACTCAAAAATCACAGTTTAAAAAAAAAGATAAGCCACTGAGTAGGAGAAAATATTCATAAAACAAATATCTGAAGAAGGGTTGGTATCCAGGATGCATAAAGAACTCCTATAACTCAACTAAAGACAAACAACCCAATTTAAAATAAAATGTTTGAATAGATATCTTAAATGTGTACAGCAATGAATATATGAATGGCAACTGAGCACATGAAAATGTGTTCGGTATCATTAGTCATCAGCAAAAGAAAGTTGAAACCACATGAGGTACCGCTCCGTGCTAAAATTAAGTAGCAACATTTTACAAGTGGCCCCTTTAAGTATTGGACATTATGTGGGGCAGCTGGAAATCTTCCATGGATCATGGGAATGTCACATGGTAAAACCACTAAAAAAATGCCTGGTATTTCTTGGAAAATTAAACATACACCTACTCTGTGGCTCAACAATAAGAACGTGTGCAAGCAACCACTTGTATGTCACAGCAACTATGTACTCCATAGTCGACCCTAGAGATACCTCAGGTGCCCATTAGTTGGCGAATGATAAGCAAACTGTGGTTTAGTCAAGCCAAGAAAACTAGCTGATATTTAAAAAGAATAAACTCCTGATGTATGCAAAAGTACAGATGAACCTCAAAGCTAACTAAAGTACGCTGACTAAAAGAAAGCTTTCATGTGTACAGGGTCCATGACTCCGTTTACAGAAAATTCCACAAAACGCAAACCTTGCCTACAAGGGAAAATTCAGAGCAGTCGTTACCTCTGAGAGAATGTCAAGAAGCAGCTGCAGAAAAGCATAAAGACTCTTTCTGGGGTGGAAGTGATTCTCTCTCTCTCTCTCTCCCCCCCTTCTCGCCCTCTCTCTTTCACCCTCTCTCTCTCCCCCCCACCTCCCACTTCTCTTCCTGCCTCCTGCCTGCCTGCCTGTGGGCATGGCATAGAGTGAGCCATAAGAATGCCTCCTGTCCTTAGATAGGGCTTGCACAACACAGGAGAGGTGCATTTATCACAACAAACACTTAAGATTTGCATACTTCATTGTATCCAAAGTTTGTGTTACAAGACAAACTGTAAATATTAAACTCAAATTAATAATATGTATGTTGATGTATATGGGGGAACCATACTAATGTCTTCATTTTACTTTAAAAAGAATGGGTAGACACAAAGATGTATATTAAAGACAGTGTAGTAAAATTCTTAGGATTAAATCTTTGCAGTCAGTATGTGAACACATTGTAAGATTCTTTTAACTTTTCTGTATATTCATAATTTTTCATTGTAAGGAACAAATGTGATTTTGAGGTGATGGAAGTTTTCATAAATCAAAACTGTACACTGTTTTCATCAAGAGAAATTATACATGTTTAAGGAAATAGATATGTTTAACCTGACTCATAGATAGATAGATGGCACCTTAGCTGGTCATGGTGGGTTGACTCAGACCTCCATTCCTGAAGGGGCAGGGCCATTAGTTGTCCTGCCTGGACTGGGTGGTTGTAATGACAGGGTGTGATAATAGTGAGATGCCTAAGGCGTCTCCTGCACTCTAGACATGCTCCTCCTCGCCTCCATTGTGGAGCAGCCTTCCAGTCTCCCCCGATACTGTGGATTAGTCACCCCAGCCCACACCCAGTCTCCCTGCTGGGACTCAGAAGCGTGAGGCACCCGCAGTGGCCAGGGACAGTCCTGACTCTCAGTCCGCTGGAGTCTCGGTTGCGGGCTAGAAGAAACATCCTTTCTCTGGAGCCAAGACTTCTGGGCCGGCAGAGCACAAAGTCCTGAGAAGGAGAGGTCCAGAGAACACTGACATAACTTGCTCCCTCCTCCTGGAACCAGGGACCCCCCCTTAGACGAGACTTTCCACGTCCATAGCCGGATTTGATTTGAAAAAAGCTCTGGAAGAGTCGAAAATGTCAATGATTTTCTTTTCACTAAACGCTGGGTAGATCGACCTCGGCGGGTTGCACATCCACAACTTGGGACCCGTTCCGGGTGCCACTGCCCTGTGGGAAGCCAGCGGTGCCCAGCAGTTCCTCGGGCCTCCCGTCCATCCTGTGAGGCTGCAGCCCGGGACACCTGACCTGGGGACGAGATGCTGCTTCTTCAGGTGCAGAATTACATGGCACGTTTTACTTTAGGTAAGTGCTGTCCTCTTTTTCTTGTGTTTGGCTCCCTCCTCCCCACCCCGATCTCAATATCAGGTCTCCCCAATCCCAAGGTCATCCTTACTAACGGTCTAGTATGTAGCTTGTACTTTTCTTCCTACTCATTTAATCATATGTGCGCGCACACACACACACACTCTCTCTCCCATATATGTATAAAAAACACTATATATGTATAAACACTATTTATATAAAGCTTTTTATCTTTGTTTTACAATTGAAATCATATCACTTTTGTTTTCTACATCTTTTCTCACTTCAAAATGCCTTGTGAAAAGCTCTTCAAATAGATGGGCATAGTATATATTCCCAAAGCGAGCAACAGCGCCCCCAAGGGGCCAAAGCCGCTTCCTGAACAATATGTCAAAAATTGTACCTCTTAATATATAAAACACAGATACACAATACAGTACGTGGGCAGATGCACTGTGTATATATGTGGTATTAAGATTTCATGGAGGTGGGGCTGGGGATTTAGCTCAGCGGTTAAAGTGCTTGCCTTGCAAGCACAAGGACCCGAGTTCAATCCCCAGCACCAAAAAAAAAAAAAAAAGATTTCATGGAGACGTCAGTAGGGAAAAATATCTAAGAAGTTTCCCGGTGGGGAGAGCGGTAACTCTGGAGTCGTCTTCACAATCTCACCAGGAGCTGCGCGTCATTCTCCGGAAGGCTCCTGTCACATCCTCCCCCAGGGGCAGCCACTTCCGGTCCAGTCTTCTCTTAAATCACCAACAGGCTGCATTCACGTCTTTGTGCACAACCCTCACGTCTGTGATTATATTTCTGTAGGATCCATCCTCATGAACAAGACTGTTGGGTGGAAGGGGCAGGTATTTTTCATTTTAAAACAGAAAACTCTGAAATGTCAGATCACTTTTCAAAATCAACACTTCGCAATTCAAATAGCAATATATGAAAGTACATTTTCCCGACACTCCTGCTAGCAATAAGTGTTATAATGACTTAAAAATGTCTATACTTCGATGGAATAGCATAATTTGTGTTGTTTTAATGTGCACTTCCCTGACTACTAGTCAATCTGGGCGTCCTTTTAGATGATCATTTTCAGCTGAGCTAACTCTTCTCCTGTGTCTTAGTCACAACCGTGGCCTAATTTTTAACGGAGTTTTTTGTCTGATCGTCAACTTGTAAGTGCTGTTTTTATAGGATAATATTAAACCTTTCTCTGTCATGTAGATATTGTAATTTTTTGCAGACCCATCATTTGTCTATTAACTTTATGATATTATTTACCATACAAAGGTCTTAAATTTTTATGCACTTAAATGTGGCTTTTCTTCTTTTGCAGCTTCTGGGTTATGAAGTTCTTCCCTCAGACTACTCTTGAAATTTCTTAGATTTTCTTGTAAGATTTCTTTCTCTTTCACTTTTAAATATATATTTTTTAATTATAGCATACATCTGTGTGCAAAGTGAATACACACATGTAACGCAGGTTGGGAAAGACCCTTAGTGCGCTTTCCCACCCTGTAAGCTGGTGGGAGAAAAAACAGAGAAGCTGTACGGCAGGGAGAAGAAACCCGGAAGCTGGGGGCTGGTTCCAGGTGGGGGACAAAGGTAATCTGAGGCTGAAGAGCCCATGAGGAGAAGCCCGGCTGGAGGAGGTACGGACTCTCCCCACATGCTGGGCATCCCAGGAAAGCCTGGGACAAGAGGCAGTACTCAGCTGCTAGACCCAAGTTTGAGAAGAAAAGGAAGGAATTCCTTACTACTGTCACAAAACAAGTTGGTGGTGACAAGAATAGTGGTAGTTGGTGGTTCTGTTTCACAAAATGCCCAGATACTATCCTATGAAGACATGCAGTGAAAACTGCTGGCCGAGCAGATCTCTACCCCTCGGTGGCACCTCTGTGGGTAGAACACTCCAGAAACTGTCACAATGACACCTCAGTAATTGATATCAGCCACAGTGAAGTCCAGAGCGCCTCACTGATGCTACTTCACAAAGCAGCTGCAGAAGCCCAGACACCCAGAAGACGACAATGTCCATGCAGAGAAAAAGAAATGCGGCATGAGGAAGCAGAAGGGGTCAGTCAGAAAGCAGCGGCATCACAAATTTTACCAACAGTGAAAGCTCTTTCTCAGCTCCAAGCTGTGTGCAGTCTGCTCTGCTCTGACACGTGGGATTTACTCTCACAGCTCGGTGTTCTAAATTTATTTTTATCATTATGAGTGCATATTAGTTATACAGAATAATCAGCTTCATGTTGGCGTATCTGTCCATGCATATAACAGACTTTCATCAATCCCACCCCTACAACTTTCTTTTCTCTCCTCCCTCCTCCGATTCTCTTCCTCTTCTCTAATAGTCTCCCTTCTGATTTCATGTTGCCCTCCCACCCCAATTCTATATACGAGAGAAAACATGTGCTAACTGTCCAAGTCTGGCTTATTTCACTTAACACAATGATCTCCAGTTCCATCCATTTTCCTGCAAATGACATGATTTTGTTCTTTTTTTTATGGCTGACTAATACACCATTGTGTGTGTGTGTGTGTGTGTGTATGTGTGTGTGTGTATAGATATAATATATATATTTTATATATATATATATATATATATATACATATATATATATATATATATATATATCCATTTATCCATCGATGGGCATCCAGGTTGACTGATGGTTTAGCTACCGTGAATTGAACTGCAACACATATGGGTATCAGGTATCCCTATGGTAGGCTAATTCTTCCAATACTGTATAGCCCAAGGAGTGATGTAGTGGATCGAATTGGAGCTCTAGTGTTAGGCTTTTGAGGAATCTCCATACTGATTTCCATAGTGGGAGTACTAGTTAACATTCCTAACAGCAATACAGAAGACTCCCTCTTTCCCCCTCATCCTCACCAGTATTTATTATTTTTTGTCTTCTTGATAGTAGCCATCCTGACTGGGGTGAGACAGAATCACAATGTACCAGTAGTTCTAATTTGCATTTCTCTAATGGCTAAATATGTTAAGTATTTCTTCATATACTGTTTTAGTTACTTTTTTGTTGCTGGGACAAAATACTCAACACACACTGGTTAAAGGAGGAAAGGTTTATTTTAGCTTACAGTTTGTAGAGGTTTCAGTTCATAATTGGCTGGCTCCGAGGCAGGATGGCATGGCAGAGAGGCATGGCAGAAGAGAAACGGTCCATGGCAGGGCAGGCAAGATGTACCCAGCAGTAAACCTTCCTTTCCCTTTTTATTCCATTCAGTCTACAAGCCTATTGGCTGGTCCCACCCACACAAGTGTACTTCCCATTATCCACACCCAGAACTACGCTACACCAATCAGTAAACTAATCCAGTTATCACACACCCATACTCCAGATACACACACTCATGATTCAGCCACCTCCCAGAAGCCCCACCTATGAGTGCATGAGGCTTTGCAGGGACAGCTAGCATCTAGATACAAGCCCTAACTGTCCATTTGTACTTCTTCTTCTGAGAAGTGTCTGTTCAGTTCATTTGCCCATTTATTAATTAGGTTATTTGATTTTTTTGGTGTTAAAGTTTTTGAGTTCTTTATGTAAATTAGATATTAATCCTCTGTTTGAAGAGCAGTTGCCAAAGATTTTTTTTCTGATTGTATAGGTTATCTCTTCGCTTTGGGTTATTTTCTTTGCCACTCAGGAACTTATTAGTTTGATGCAATCCCATTTATCAATTCTTGCCATTATATTTCTCAGTGAGAAATAAGTATGGAAGTTCCCTTAAAAACTAAAAATAGGGGGTTGGGGCTTTAACTCAGTGGTAGAGCACTAACCTAACAAGTGCAAGGCCCTCAGTTTGATCCCCAACACCCCCCAAAAAAAAATAAAAATAGAAATACTATATGCCCCAGCTGTACCACTCCTTAGTACATACCCAAAATACCAAGGGGTGGTACATAATCTGTAATTTTTAAAGGTTAGCTACAAAATTATGGAATATTTAATGACAGCCCTCCCAAGGAGCAGCATTTCTCAGCACCAGGCAAGAAGCAGAATCATGAGGAAATTCTCTGACGGTCAAGGCCAAAAGACAAGTATGAAGATCAGGTGCAGCAAGGAGCTGGCAAGAACAAGGTGAGACAGTGCTGAGCTCATGGCAAAGCCATGGACAAGGCCAGCCTCACCCCACTGGATGAAATCCAGGGCCAACATGTAGGCTGACCACTGCCATGGAGTTTATCTAGTCACCAGGGCCTCGGCTGCCCAGACTTCTCAGCCTTAGATTCTCCTTCATCCTGGGCGGACCAGGGCAGTGCTGCAGAAAGACACCCACGGCAACAGTGCAAAAAGAGGGATGTTCTGGCACCAGGCTATTTGGGAAGATGAAACTCCTAAGCTGGAAACACTTAGAATAGCCGTGGTGAACTCACGGCATGCATGCTGCAGCGGGCTGTTTGTATCATCAAAAGCTCTAAAAGGTTCACCATCACTGCCCTAGAGAATAACATGAAACAGAGTAAGACTAATGCCAAAAGAAACGGTGCGGACTGCTGCTGTCTGCAGGCAGGAAGAGGAGAGGGCAGCCTGTGGCGGTCTGTCAGAGAGGGCTGAGCATCACTGCTCTGCCTCAAGGAGTCCACTGCGCTTCTTGGGGACTGGACACGATTAGGGAACTTCCAGGCTCACTGGGGAATAAGCTTACTAAAATGGCATGTCTAGAGGTTTGTTTTTGGTTTTGCTGTTGTTATTTTTTTTTGAGTTTTTAAAATGATCTTCATTTTTTACAATTAATATGTACGTTACAGGAAGCAAAACACAAGAAGCAAAGAACAAAGTCATTCGCAGTCAGAAGCAGCTTAGCTGGATGTGTTCTTTAGGTCCCGTGTGTACATACACAACATGGCATTTTGGGTGACCAAGTTTGTGTAGTGTGTGTCGTGCTTTGCTACGCATCATGAATAGTCACTAATTCAAGATCCCAAAACCTCAAGAGTATTTCTGATAACCAAGAAGACACTATGCCAACTCAAACTGTGAGGAAAAAAATTGTTATCCTGCCTTTCTTGGGAGCAAAAATGTCATTGAAGATAAAAATGGCAACATGCCTCTATCTAGAAATATCGGCAAAGTTACAATTATGATACTGCATTTCCTTAATTATCAATTTTAAATGAGATATAAAGCAACAGAGCACACCAAGCCATGTGTCTGAGAGTTATCAACTCTCTGCTGTTAAGATATTACCAATAAGGTCAGTTCCAACTGAATTATTAACATATTTTTACACTGTAGCTAGAAGATGCACACACATTGATTCCTCTCACCAAAACGTAAATCTGAACACTTTGCACACATCTCTCCTTGTATGTTTATTTCTGCCCATCTGCTGCCTGCCCAGTGACAAATCCTGACACACACTGCGTAGGGGTGGTGTAACAATTCCAAACTAAGATGCATCTTTTCTCCCAATGATAACAAAAAGATACTTAAATGTTCTCTAACTCATGACCTCTAGTTTTTAATCATACATTGTCACTTCAGGACATCTACAAAGCTTAGATGCTGTGCAATAGACTTTTAACTTTGTGTACAGTAAGCCCAAGTACTTTACCAAAAATGTGTGTGCAGGCCTATGGTTATCATCGAAAATCATCTTCCCACTACAGAGCTACTAGCAAAGAGCCCTCACCACCCTCACCCTCCCTGTCCCCTCTTCACCACTTCAGTGACTAAGTTCAGGACCACATCTAGCTCCAAGATGGGGCTTTAACAGACGGTCACTTCCAGAAGAAGTTCTTCCTAAAAACTAAGAAAAAGACCCTTCTACAGTGATTATTTTGCTACTTCTAACATAATTTGGGCAGTAGAATTTATCCTTTAATACTCAGCAATATTAACTAAAATGTACATACAGAACAGTGGCAAGACAACCCGCACTCACCCAACTTCCCTCTCTGCACACTGTCCCCCCCACACCCCATGAATAGCCAGCATGTTCTCCAAGACAACAAGTGCGACGATGCCACTCCCAAAATATAACTGTTCCTGTGAAGCAACAAAAAATTACTTAAAATGTATTACATTAGCCCCTGATTTCTACATGTGTGAGCCTTAAGCATCTAGAAAGTCTAGATGTTTCCAATAAGAACTTAAATGTCCCATATGTTCAGTGGCATTGAGCAAATTGCACACATATACTTAACAAAGGCTATAATTTTAAAGTGTCATTTAATAGGAACACTCTGCTCTAGAGCCCTTCCCTCTTTCCATCTTTTTTAACCCAGGAGACAGATACATGCATATGTAATACTTAGAGGAGACTAACAATTTCACTCCTAGGTGGTTTTAAGAATAGTCTGTCTAATGAATTTTAGCACAAAGTGTACTCAACATGTTAGTTTACTAATTCTGCTTCTGTCACACACTGACAACCTCTTTAACATCTAGAAGGACTAAGTAAATTAGGAATCCTCTGTCCTTTATATACAACTATATACACAGGAAAGTAGAACAAAATGCACAGACACAAGACACAGTGGCCAATCAGGCTTCACCTAAATCACACTGATTTACAGCCTTTTGTACTTTCTTTTCCTCCTCCCTTTCTGAACCCACACAAATATGTCTACCGCTCAGATCCATGATTTGAATATTCCATTTCCTAAAGACAGTATTCATTGTAAATTTTAACAAAAAGATATCTAAAAAATGTGTTGTTTACTGCTGCTACTTTCAACATACTCTGTGCACTTCTAAATATCTAAAAAGAATAGAAATTTCAAATATGGTCTCAAGTTTGTCCAGTATATACTCAGTGATGTTGAACAAATAACATCCACATAACGATGTCTATATATCTGAAAGAGTCTTCTAAGTAGAGGCGTTCTGGCCTAGAATCCTTCATTTCTTCCAATTTCTTCTGTCCTTGTCATATGTGATATAGGCACATGTGTCACTCAAATGTGATTTTACAATTACACTTCCAAAAATCCTTTTCAGGAGACATTCTTTCTATGAATTTTAACATAAAGTATACAACATGAGTTATTTTACTAATTCTACTTTAGTCCTACATTGGCAACTTCTTTACTATCTAGAGACTAGACAGGTTTTTTCCCTTCTTTTTTTCCCCTCCTGTCTTTTTCACCAGTTTTTAGACGTTTGGATAATCTTCCTTTGCCCTTCAGCCTTGCTTCTAATCTCATCCTCATCTTTTATTTATTTTTTTGCCTCTTATCCCTTTTAAATTTCCTCTCCTTAGGGTAAAATCACTCTGTTGAGTGAATACTTACTGTATATAATTGTCTGATTTGTCTTAGATCTTCTTCTATAACTGTAAATCTTATACCTATGGTTAAAGTTGGCAAATTAATAGTTATCACAGTTTGTCATTTTCCAGTCCATACTTGATGCTATTGTTATTACTACTTTAGCCAAGATGATATAGTTGTTGTGATATACTGATCTTCCATGTATGCCAATATCTAGACTGCCTGAAGGTCATAAAGAATACTACAGGTCAATACCTAAAGACTGGGTGCTAGGCTAAACAGGCAGCAATGTTTCATCCCCAATAAATTGAGACAGACTCAAAAGCCAAAAGGCAGCTATGCCTAGAAGTCAACTCTGAAAAGTAGCCATTTCCTAAAAAGGTCTCCATACCATTAATAAAGCTACCTCTCATAAGCAACTTACAGGCCTCAATACGGAAGACAAATAAACAAAGAAAATAGAAAATGAGAAAACATGGAAGCAAGATGCAACCCATAAACCCCAACTCGTCCAAGGCAAATCAAGAGGGCATGAAGGGGGAAGAAATAAAAACCTCCCAGCTCAATGTTATGAAATGGTGCCAGTGGAAGTAACAAAACAGAGTAATAAGTTTATTGACAAAAACAAAACAGAGATAATTAAAGAAATGACAACCATAATGAAGAAAATAACTAGTGAATCTACAGTACATACTGATTTAAAAGTAGAGGACCACATGAAAGACATAGAAACCGTGAATGTCCAATATAGAAAAGAACGGGCTTCCACAAAACAAACTCAAACAAAAATCCAGGAGATTAAAAATTCTGTTGAAAATATAAGCGGCAGAGTAAACCAAGGTGAAGTTAGAATATTAGATCAAGAACACGGTGTTGTGGTTGGTGATCACCAAATTAAAGACCTCTTAAAAATAGCAAGGGACCATGAAAAATTGACTCAACAGTTGCTAAATGATGTGAAGAAGATTAATAAAAGATTAACTGTAATCAATGAAGAATCAGAAGATAGTGCAAAGGGGAAAAAAGGCTATTTGCAGAAATAATAGCAGAAAACTATCCAAACATGAAAAAAGAATTTGAGATACAGATATGTGAGGCATAGAGAATTCCAAATAGTTATGATCAGAAACAAAAAAACCCACCACCAAGGTATAGAATAGTCAAGAGTCCAGAAATTCAACACAAGAACAGAGCAATATTAAAAGCTGTTAGAGAAAAGAAATAAATCACCTATAAAGTAAAACCCATCGCAATCATAGCAGAATTCTCAACCTAAACCCTTAAGTCAAGGAGAGCTTGGAGTGAAGTATTTCAAGCTCTAACAGAAAATAACCTCCAACCCAGATTGATCTACTCCACAAAATTATCATGATTGATGGAGAAACAAGATACTTCTTTGATATAAAACACCTGAAGAAATTCATGACCACCAAACCAGCACTCCAAAATGTTCTGAAGGATATTCTAGAAAAAGACAACAACAAAGACACCAATTCTAAGAATCTCAGTAGAATGAATTCACCAGTCAAGGCCAGCAATTAAACAGAAGGAAAAGAAAAGGAACAAACAACAGAAAAATAATATGACAAGGGTAAATCAATACATATCTGTTGTAACCATCAATGTGAGTGGTCTCAACTCACCAATAAAAAGAAACAGATTGGCAAAATGGATCAAGAAGCAAGATCCAACAATATGCTGCATACAAGAACCACATTTAACTCAAAAAGAACTTCATAGGCTGAAAGTCAAAGGATAGACTTTCATTACTCCATGCAAGAGGAACCCAGAAAAATACAGGGCTAGCTATTCTATTTGTAGACAAAATTGATCTCACACCAAGACTGATCAGAAGAGACAAAGAAGGTTACTACATTGTTCTAAATTGTTCTTATTACAAGAACAATCCAAGAGGTAGAGATAACAATCATATATGTGCACCAATGGTGCACCCAACTATATAAAACAAACATTAATGGATATGAAAAATCAGATAAGCACTAACACAATTGTAATGGGGGACCTCGATACCTCACTGTCTCAAATAGATCAACTAGACAAAAAAATCAACAAAGAATTATAATAACTGAACCAAATCTTTGAACAAGTGTACTTAGTAGATACATACAGAGTGTTCCACCCAACAACAGACTACACATTCTTCTCAGCAGCACAGAGGGCTTTCTTCAAAATAGACCACATATTAGTCATAGAAAATGGTTAAGTAAATGCAAAGGAATTGAAATTATCCCATGCATATTATCAGATCATAGTGCAATGAAATTGGAAAGCAACAGCAAAAGAAACCACAAAAACTATGTAAACGTGGAAATGAAATAGCACCCTCCCGAACAACCAGTGGGTCACAGATGAAATTAAAGAAGAAATTAGTTTCTACAATTAAATGATAATGTCAATACAATATACCAGAACTTATGGAAAGCGATGAAAGAGTCTTATGAGGAAAATTTATAGTGGTGAATTCCCACATCAGAAAAACAGCAAGCTCAAAAAAATAACCTAACAGTGAACCTCAATCTTTTAGAAAAAGAGCATGTTAAATCCAAAGTGCATGTGAGGGAGGAAATTGTAAAGATCAGAACCAAATTAAGTGAAATTGAGACCAAGAAAACAATACAAAGAATGAGAGTAGGTTATTTGAAATATTAAGTGAAACAGACAAACCCTTAGCCAATCTTATTTTTAAAAGGAAAGAAAAGACCCAAGTCCAAGCAGTTAAGAAAGTAACAATATCACAAGAGATCCTGAGAAATCCAGAAGATCATTAATATCTACTTTTAGAAACTGTACTCAATAAGATGGAATACACAGAAGAAATGGACAGATTCCTACATACATATGAATTACCAAAGCTGAATCAAAAAGATATAAAAATTATTAGTAACCTAATATCAGTCAATAAAATTGAAGATTAAAAAAAAAACTACCAATAAAGAAGAGCCCAGGTTCTGACAGATTCACTGCTGAATTCTACAAGAAATTTAGAGATCTAATGCCACTACTCCTCAAACTCTTTAATGAAATTGAAAGAGAAGCAATATTCCCAAACTCATTCCTAAAAGTGAGCATTACCCTGATATGAAAACCAGAGAAGGATCCAACTGAAAAAAAATCACAAACCAATCTTCTTAATGAACATAGATGCAAAACTCCGCATTAAGATACTGGAAAAAAAGATACTGGCAAACAGAATCCAGCAAATCATCAAGAAGATTATACACTGTGACTGAGTAGGATACATCCCAAGAATTTAGGGATGGTCCAACATATGCAAATCAGTAAGTGTAGTACACCACATTAAAAGAACCACGGATAAAAACCACATGATCATCTCAGTAGATACAGACAAAGCATCTGACAAAGCCCAACACTCATTCATGATAAAAACCCTACAGAAAATTAGAAAAGGTCTTTATCTGAATCTGATAAAAGCCATCTTTTACAAACCAACAGCCAGCATCATACTGCATGGTAAAAAATTGAGAACTTTCACTCTAAAATCAGGAAAAAGACAAGGATGCCCATTATCCCCACTCCTGTTCAATACAATTTCTGGAAATGTTAGCCAGGGCAATTAGACAAGAGAAAGAAATAAAAGGGATACGGACAGAAAAGGAAGAAGTTAAATTATCATTATTTGCTGTTGACATGATGCTCTACATAGAAGACTCCAAAAACATCAAAAGATTTCTAGAACTAATAACCAAATTTGATAGCATAGGAGGATACAAAGTCAACACTCGAAGATCAACAGCATTATTGTGCATACACAACAAACTCACTGAGAAATTAGGGAAACAACACCTTTCACAATAGCATAAAGAAAAATATAATACTTAGGAATCGATTTAACCAAGGAAGTGAAACACCTATACATGGGAAACTGCAATACTTTGAAAAAGGAACTCGAAGAGGATATCAGAAAATGGAAAGATATTCCCAGTTCTTGGATAGGCAGAACTAATATAGTCAAAATGGCCATACTTTAAAACTATTATACAGATTTAATGCATTCTCGATAAAAATACCAGTAGCATACCTCACAGAACCAGAGAAAACAATCTTAAAATTCATATGAAACCAGAAGAGACCTAGAATAGCAAAAGCAATTCTGGGCAAATAAAGGTAAGCCAGGGGGCAATCACAATCCCTGATTTTAAGTTTTGATTAAAAAAAAAAAAGCATGGTGCTAGCAAAAAAATAGATCTGAGATCAATGGAACAGAATAGAAGATGCAGAAGCAACTCCAAGCACACTCATCTACCTGATCTTTGACAGAGGGGCCAATACCTGCACTGGAAGAAAAATACACTCTAATAAATGGTGCTGGGAAAACTGGCTTTCCACATGCCAAAAATTAAACCTAGACCCATATCTCTCACCATCACTAAACTAAAATTACAATGGATTAAAACAGAAACACAGTCTTCTGGAAGACAGAGTAGGCAAAACTCCAGAAGACATAGATGTAGGCAAAGACCTTATGAACAAAACCCCTATTGCACAGGAAATACTACAAAGAATCAACAGCCAGGATCACATCAAAATAAAAAGCTCTGCACAGCAAAAGAAACCACCAAGAGAGCAAAGAGACAATCCACAACATGGGAAAAAAGTTTTCCCAGCTACTTCTCAAACAAAAGACTAACACCTAGAATATATAAATAATTCAAAAAAATAAGATCACCCAAATCTAAAGACCCAATCCAAAAATGAGCATCTGAAATGAATGGATATTTCTCAGATGAAGAAGTACAAACAACAAATAAATATATGAAAAGATGCTCAACATGACTGGTCATTCGAGAAATGCAAATTAAAACAACACTAAGATTCCATCTCCAGAAAAGAAAAGAAAAAAAGACTATCATCAAGAAATCAACCAATAACAAATCCTGGCCAGGTTGTGGGGAAAAAAGAGTCTTTCTCTATTACTGGTTGGAGTGTAACTGGTACAACCACTATGGAAATCAGTATGGAGATTCCTCAAAAAACTAAAACTAGAGGTTCCATTTGACCCAGCTGATTCCCTTCTAGGTATCGTCCCAAAAGAGTTAAAAGCATAATACCACGGCCATATATGCATACCAATGTTTATAGCAGCACAATTTATGATAGCTAAATCTCAGAAACAGCCTTTATGCCCATCAACAGATGGGTGGAACTCAAACCATAATCCTAAGTGAAATAAATCAGACACACAAGTTTAAATATTGCATTGTTTCTCTTGTGTGAGAAATCCAAAGCGTAAATAAGGAGCAAAATAGGAGACGGATATTGGGACATAGGAAGAACATGTTCAAATGGGAAGAGGAACAAGGGAGGGGGGAGAGGGAAGGAAAGGAAGGGAAAAGAAAAAAAAGAGAATGGAAGGCACAAAAACTGGAAACAAAGCTAGTGTAAATGAAGAAGGGAAAAAGGCTTAGAGGAAGGGAAGGAGAAGGGAAAAAAAGACTTATGGCATGTTATGTAGAGGTACAAATTCCCTATATGAACGTGATCAATATGTATGACAAATATGTACTAATAAAAAAAGAAAGTTAAAAAAAAAAAAGGAAGGCACTGGGTTCCAACCCCAGCACCACAAAAAGGAGAAAAAAGAAAAGGAAAAGGAAGCAGAGTTGGTGGATGTGAAGGGACGCCAGCCAGCAGTCTTGACGAGGGACAGGGACTCCTGAGGCACTGGTCCTGGGGTCAGCTGCCCCCTCAGACACTGCAGTCTGCAGCCAAGAGGTGCCATTGACGCGGAGCTGCCCAGCTTCACGTCTCTGCAGCAGCTCAGAGCGGGGCGAGTTTCATGGTCACCAGCTGGGTTTCAAGTGCCCTTAAACTCAGCGACTTCTCTGGGGGACATCTCCTCCTCCTCTCTTCTAATGTCGTCTTCTTTGAAATTAAAGCAATTTAAGGACGCATTGTAAGTTTAGCAACCCTTTTTCTCAGAAGGAAAGAAACCGACCAGAGCACAGAAAGTAGAAGTTGAGGAAATCCCGAGGCGCCCAAAGTCAGTGCCAAAACTCTACATGTTTCAGTGTGGGCCTCACCACTTTGGTATTTCCTGGAATGGGATAAAATTATTTCTAGGCTGAGATGTGCAAATAGTCATGATCATTTCGAATCTTGGATTTTTAAATATAATTTATACGTATGCATAAATATGTGTACACGTAAGTGGATGAATGATAGATAGACAGACAGACAGACATGTCAGATATTAAGGTACACACCTCCTCCCTCCCGTGCATCCTGGCCTAACCGGAGGCCAGTACAGAGACAGTCAGGCCTTCCTCTTCCTGCCTCATCCCTGTGAGGACTTAAAAACGTCCCCCAGTGCTGGCCCACCACTGCCCTGTCCCTGCTGAGGCCAGTGTTCATGAAGCTTTGCCACCCTCTCCATTCCATGACTTCCCAGCAGTTTTTCCTACCTACCTTCTCCCCAGAAAAGGCCAGTGATGCCATAATCACTCTTGTTTATTTAGAAGTTTAAGCTGAATCCCCCAAGGCCAGGTGGGTAGTGCTCGACTTGGGGGAGAAGGCCTCTGGAAGTCTGAAGTCCCCATTTCCAGGGAAGGGCAAGCAGACTTCCCTGTAGCCAGGACGCCACATCTCACATGCATACACGCACAGTGTACACATGTGCATGCTTGTTCATTCATCAAATCTCATTAAGTTCATATGTGTAATATAATTTTTTTAATTTTTGAAAAAAGACGATAGGAAAATGGAAGACTATTAGAGAAAAAGAAAGGGCTCAGAGGAAGGGGGAGTAATGAGGAAATGGAGTGATGGAGGGTGAAAATAATCCAAGTACGTTATATGCAAGTGCAAACATGCCAAAATGAAACCCATTAGTCTGTGTACTATGCACTAATAAAAAATACCAAAAAGTAGTAAGAGTTTTCATGTGAGATAAAGTAAAAACGCCCATCCACGTAACAGCCGGGGATCAAGAGACATCTGAGTCAAGGCAAAATCAGCCAGGAAACACGAAATAGCCCCCCCCAATCCCCGAGCCCCGTAATACAGCCAGCACCTTGGCTCGGAATCCAGGGAAGCCCGTCCTTAGTGCCCTGCCCCCTGCCCTCTCAACCCCCTCTGCCTCCACCACCCGGCCAAGACCAGCCCCTTCATCCCCACCTTGGCCTCCAATGACATCAGGCTATTTTCCTGAGACTCTGGAGGAAGCCAGGCTGTGCCGAGCACCTTCCGTCCCTGCTACCCGCTCAGTTCTCGGCCTGCGCCCTCTCCCTGACTCTCCTGCCTGCCTTACCTCCAAAAGCTGCCTCTCTGCACCAGCTTGCAGATGGACACATCTCTCTGCCCTCCCTCCTAGGCACCGTGAGGAGCGGGTAGCAACAATCCCTGGAAATCAGAGGAGAGCAAAAGCGGCACAGGGGAAGCCACCAAGGATTTCAAGACTGTGCAGGGCACCCATCACAGAGGAAAGACCCAAGTGCTGTTTCTGGCCTCACATCATTCTGTTTGGCTTTGCTGTTCTAAGGTAAATTTTTAAATTAGTCGCCAGCATTTAGAAAAGTGAGGGATTTTTCATTAAAAAATTGAAATATAGTGCATCTTTTGAAAAATTACAAGCTCTGGTGTTCATATATAGCAGCGGTGAAGAACCTACAGCACGCGTGTTGAAGCAGGCTGTTTGTATCATTGAAAGCTCTAAAAGGTTCACCGTCACCGGTGTGCGGCAATGCCTGGCGGAAAGGCCTCTCCCTTCTGGAAATGGAACATGTCGCTTCTGCTTCTGTGCCCTGTGGCCACCAAGGCTGTCCCCGGCCATTTAACTGTGGCCCAGCTTGCTCCGCGTGTTTAAGGCTCCTCCTGGGCCTTGATGGTTTGGATTTTAGATGTCCTCTGAAGGCCCACATGCTGAAGTCCAAGTCACCAGCCCACAGGAGGTGGTGGAACTGCCAGGAGGTGAGTCTCAGTGGGAGGAAATTAGGTCGCTGAGGCCATGTCCTTGAAGGGGACATCGAGACCTCTGCCTTCCTCTTCCTCTTCCCCTCTGCTTCCTGGCTGCCATGAGGTGAATGGAACTTTTCCACCACATGCTCCTGCCATGTACATTGTGCCAACGCAGACCCAAGGCAATGGCCCAAGTTTTTTTGTCTCAAGGATTTTGTTATAGCAATGGAAAGCTGATGACTACAAGGTCTTTGAGAGCATTTGAGCTCGTGGCTCTTGTCTTGAAGTCTCAGACTTCATCCCCACTCATTCCCCATGGGAAACTGCTTTGAGTTAAACTGGGTGACTCCAGTGGCCAGAGCAGAGACCAATGCACAAGGACAGGACAACAGCCACCCAACCTGGGCAAGGGGGTCTTCGCCATCAGAGGGGTCTGCAGGGGGCAGCTGTCTCTGGAGAGTGAGCTCTTCTCTCGATGGTCATTTTGAGGGTGTTGATATCCGGAAATAATCATTGGTATAAGACAAATGCTCCAGGGACATCACTGAAGGCGGAAGTGCTCACGGGGAGCCCATAGAGCTGAAAGAATGCCTCTGGGTCTAAGGTAGCAGATAAAAGTTTCAGTCTCACTGTGGAACAGATGCAGAAAGAGTCTGAACTGGCTGAATCTTCCCAGCCTCGTGCTCCCAGCCTCATGCTCCAGAGCTGTGCAGTGAGGAGAGGCACAGCCGCTCAAGAAATGGAGGGGCCAGCTGCTCTCCCCACCCAGACAGACAGCAAATCAAGGCTTAGCTCCTTTCTCTCCTGAGGAGCGGCTCCCTCCTGCCACTACAGACCTGGAAGTGCCCTTTGCAAACAGCAGAATCGCAGCTGAAAAATTACAAGGCAATTTTGCTGGTTTCAACTTGTCCCCTACAGAAAGGAAATAGGTTTTAATATAAGATCTAAGAGGCAACATGTTTAATAAACTGCAAAAAAATGTACTTTTGGCTGGATGCTAGAAAGATGAGCTTTGGGATAAAAGGAGTTTGTTTTTTTGTTTTTTTTTTTTCTTAAAAAACTAAAAGTCAGGCACGGATCCAAAGGGAGCTGGAAAGCATCTCCCACCATCCCACCAAAACCTCCTGTGAGCAGTTGGGACCAAGCACCCCACCATCACAGATACCACACGAAAGGCAAGATGAAAGGTTTTCCTGCTCCCTTTTCACCCAAACGGAAAAGCTTACTGCAAAACCTCCTGTGCAAGCCAAGTACTCCACAGCCTGCTTGTGATGAGATGTCACTTAGGCCCTGACAAACCCCAGCCCCCAGTGGTGGGGCCTCCCCTGCGGGACTCTCCCGACTGTGCAGGGAGTTGGCTCCAGAGGTCAGGAGTGAGAATATTTCATGGCATCCACCCCCACCCAAAGAAAGAATATTTCATTCTCATCCTCCTTAGCCCTGCTGGAATCTAAAGTCTAGACAGTTGTCAGATAACAGCCATCAGAGACTGCAAAGGGAAACGTGTGTGCCTTCCAGAGATAAGCAGACGCTGGCCTGCCCCCAAAGCTTTCTGGAAAGCTCTCAGAGAGGGCCCAGAGGTCACTGAGGAGCATCCGAGGGAAGAGTGTCTGGGAACACTCCACACAGCTGGGGCACATTTGCCCATCCCTGAGTTAGAGGCATGGCGGAAAGAAGCCCTCCTCTTCCCAAGAGGTGTGCAGCAATAAACGCAATGGCAGTCCCTGTGGAAGGAGGGGAGAGATGCACCGTGCCCTCTTTGGTTTCTTGTAAATTCCTTCATTTAGCATGTATTAATGCAGTGCGTCTGATGTGGCAGGCATTTGCCTAAGCACAGAAGACACAATTTCAAACAAGTCTGCTAAAGACCCTGTTCTCTTGGCCAAGTGTGGTGGTGCATTCCTGTAATTCCAGCACTTGAGAGGCTGAGGCAGGAGGATTGCCATGAGTTTGAGGCCAGCCTGCACTACACACTGAGACTCTGTCTCAGGAAAAAAAAAAAAAAAAAAAAAAAAAAAAAAAGACACTGTTCTCATGAAATTAAAATTCCTGCCAGGAAGTCCGGGGACCCTTCACTGGAGACGTGACAAAGTCTGGAAATGCCCAACTTTGAGATACAGGGCCCTTCCTTTGCTGCCTACAAACCAAGCCCCTTCCCCCTTCCCCACACAGTAGAGCCCACAGGAACCCCACACCTTCATTCCAGACTGCAAAAACTCTGTGTGCCCCTGAACCACAGGCCTCCACGGGCAGAGACATTGTCCTCGTTCTTCCTGAGACTTGTGACTCTGGGCACGACGCAGCCACCCCACAAGTCCTTGTGTGGTTGCTGATAGAGTGAAGAAGCATCCAGAGTAAAGAAGTCTTTGAGAGCTGTCGACGCCAACGTCATCAGTCTGCCTTTGAGGACACATTCACGATGGCCTAACTCTGCTCCTTCTCAGATTGAACAATTTAAGAGGACACACCCTCGTTTTGTGACATCCGCTCTCAAAGAGCAGAAGCAAGTACATACTGAGGCCTCGGGAAAGGGAGCCCAGATTCCTGTGGCAGAGCCTTTCTTCCCTGAAGCTGGAGAGGAGGGTGTCCTTGGTCCCAGGGCGCCTGTGCCTTGAGGAGGGCTCAGCCCCGGGCTCCAGATTGATCTCACTGGAGAGATGCTCAAGTAAGATGTCATTTCTTCTCTTGTTAGGAAGGTGCTTTTCAAACCCGAGCTGCCCATGAAAATGTCCGCAGTGCTTAAATCAAGAGGGACACGTGCACTCCACTGGCAAGGGCATCCGCTATAGTTTGAAAGTATTGAATGTCCAGAAAGATCCATGTGTTAAAGGCTTGGGCCCCAGCTTGGTGCTACATGGAGATGGCGGACCTAGAGGAGGTGGAGCCTGGGGAAGAGGGTAGAGGGCTCCCAGCCCCATTCTCTCCTCTGCTCCTTGGCCACAGGGCTTGTGTTTTGTTATACGTGATCATCTATGATGTGCTGTCTCAACTCAGGCCCAAAGGCCGTGGCAGTCCATGGACTAGAACCTCCGAACCTGTGAGCCGAAGTAACCCTTTCCTCCCTTGAAGTTGGTCACCACAGATATTTGTCACAGTAATGAAAAACTGCCATGCAGCACAACAATGTGGTCGGAGGTGTCCCTCCCCAGACCAAGAGGCCCAGTGTGGGTGGTAGATTTGCCAGCTCCAGAGAGCTGAGCTCAGAGTGGAAGCTGAGGCAGATGGCGACCTCCTGCTCCCACAGGGACACTTGAACCCTCAAAGGAGGCCACTAGTCTCAGTCCCATAATCCAAGCCTGTTCTGCAGCAATAGACGGCTCAGATCCAAGTTTGGAATCAAGCCTTTCCAAGATCCGACCAAGGGGCAACCAACTGGACAGGTTCCAAATGCCAAAGACCCAAATATCGGCAGAATTAACTAAAGGAGGGCTGACGTCCCTAGGAGTCTAGGGAACCCTAAGCCCAATATTCAAAGTTAGAATAAATTATCTAGGGGAAAGAGAACTGATTTCCATTTTTTAAAATTCTATCATTAAATTGATAATTTATAATGAACTGTGTATAGTTATGGGGTACAGAGTGATGCTGTGGTTTATGAATGTAACACGGAATGATTAAATCAAGCTCATTAACATATACATCACTTCAAATCCTGCTGCGGTTTGGATATGGTTTGAGTGGGTCCCCGAAGGACTCGTGTGTTGACATTTAATCCCCTGTGAGGTATTGAGAGGGTAGAAATGTAATCCAACTGTGGTGATTAGAGGCGAGGCCTTGGGCAGTGAACAGGATTAGCAAGACTGTCAGAGTGGAGCCCAATTATTGATTCCTGGTACCTTTGTAAGAAGGAGAGAGAACAGAAGACACACACACACACGTACACACACGCACACACACAAATCTCTGTGATGCCCTGAACTAACCCAGGTCTCTGCTGGCAAAAAGTCCATATGATCAGATGTGGCCCACTGACACTGGACCTCCAGAACTTTAAGTCAAAATAAGCCTCTTTTCTTTGTGAAGTGCCCAGCCTCAGATACTTCATTATAGCAATGTAAAATGGATTAATTCAAATGCCATTTTTGTGGTAAGAACGTTTGAAATTTGTTCTCTCAGCAATTTTGAAAGGTACAAAACACTATTATTAGCCATATTCACCACACTGTGCGGTAGATCTTCAAAACACTCCTTACTCTCACTGCCAAATCTTGATTAAGAATGAGCATCCAAAAGTAGGATACTACCTATGCGGAAATAGCTGAGGGAGGTCTGGTGCGTTTGTCTTAACTAAAAGATTAGCTTCCTTTAGTAACACTACTAACAAAAGAGAAAGAAGGTGCTTTAAAATAGCAGCGATGTGACAATCAGCTTTGTGGTGATTCTAGAAAAGGAGCCAGCGTTTGATTCAGAGATGCACACGTGTTTCCTCTGCTTTTCCACAGCACCATACTCTCGTCTAGCTGCTGGCTTCCCAGCACCAGGAAAGGAGTCCGCAGGAGCCCATGCTCCATCCCTGCCCTGCTTTAGCAGGAGCCCTCCAGCTTGCACTGACGGCTCTGACCAGGGTTCTGAGCCTGAAATTGTTTGCCACTTGTGTCACATAGGACACTTTTAGTTGCACAAGAGAAGGACCTTGATTTACCAAAAAAAAAGTTTTTGTTTATTTAGGCAAAAATAGTGACATGAAGGTTATAGGCTTCAACGCAGCCAGTTACAATGGCTTTAATAATGTCAGCAGAGCTGAGGCAGTCCCTATTTCCTACTCTATATTCTCATTATTTGGGTTTCCTTTTTGGCTGCTTTGTTATCTATGGCAGGTGATTTTCAATTCATGGTACAACCTGGCTGCTTGAGCCTCTCCTCTGTATCCCAACATAAAAGAGGAAGAAAAAATCCCTACCTGCCTTTAAGAACTCTTTGGGGAAGTAATAGATGATACTTCCTCTTATATCTCATTGGCTAAATTTAATCACACGCCCGCACCTAGTTCTAAGTGAAGGTAGAAGTAGGATCTTTATTTCTGATACCCATGAGCCCAGCTAAAAATGAGGAGTTCTAAAAGGAAGATAGAGAAAATGGGCATTGGAAGAAGACGAAGTACATCTGCTTAGCTGAAACTAATAATTCCAACGAAGATTCCAAAATTTGAGTCTTATAGTTAGGACGTCAGTTATGTGCCCACCCTGGTCCAAGTCCTCTGGCCAGATGGAGGGATTACACTGATCTGTCAGGTCTGATGCTAATAGCCATGCCTGATCCTACAGAGGGAGGAAGCAGTGGGAGGCTGGGGAGACAGAAACAACAGAATCCATTATACTGCCACAATAAACTTTGCTGAGGGCACAACTCTAGCATTCTACTGTCATCTCTTTGTCTCTGTATCTTTCATGTCCTGAGAGGTGAAGGCGCTGACAGTGAACGTCCAGCAGTTACCACCTTTGCAAAGTCAAGACCGGCTGTGTATGATGCTTCCTCTTCCCAACCTGCTGCTCTTTGTTATCAGTCAGATACTGAATTAGTCAGCTTTCTTGTCCCTGGAACACGATACCCAACACCCAGAACTTAAAGGAGAGGTTTCATTTGCTGATGGTTTCAGAGGCTTCATTCATGATCAGCTGGCTCCAAAGCAGAAACATCATGGTGGAAGAACCTGTCAGAACAAAGGTGCTCAGTTCATGGCAGCTAAGAAGCAGAGGAGAAGAGCAGTCAGAGAGGAAGGGGCCCAAAACCATCTATGGTACCCAAGGTCACATTGCCCTCACCCACCGGAAGTGTGCTCCACCAATCCCCAGGAGGGTCCCAAAGCCAATCCAGTCGACGCGCCACCCTGACCGCCACGGATACGTTTCACGAAATACATTAAAATGAGGGGTCTATAATTTAGTCCATATTTGCCTGGACACAGTGTGTTCCAATAAATCATTCCTGGTTTTTTACAACTTTGCATCCATGACTGGAAAATTACTAACCTCATGGACATAGTACCATAAATATAGAAGAAAATAAGCTTTCCTACTGTCTTCCTCTAATACTTCTTAATCAAATTTACCTGTTTTCGACCGCACTATGCCATCTGTCATCTCGGCATCTCAGAATGCTCTCCCACCCTTCACCTGTCCACTCGCCCATCCATCTCTCCATGCCCTCATGAAGCTGTTCACCAAGCCCTGAGAAGCAAAACTGAGAGACGAGCATTCCCCTCAAAGGACTCACATTCTTATCAGGAAAATAAACAAGTAAACAAATAATTCGATCAAATGGAATGAATATGTTGCTACACGTGGGGAGCGGCCTCATGGTAAAGCTTTACGGAGAGGTGGTGATTGAGAAGCCTGCGCAGGCAAGAAAGAACTTGGGTGCAGAGAAGAGAACGTGAACATACAAGGAAGCTGCCGGAGTCTGGTCCGGTGCAGCTTGATTGAGAAGGACATGGAGGAAGGTAAGACAAGACAGTGTCAGATCTTGAAGGTCCTCGTATGCCTTGAAAGGACATGGGTCGGGGGAGCTTGTAATGATGGGAGGGCAGCACTATTGCTTACCTAGACTTGAGGAGGGAGAATGGTTTAAATTTTTCATCAATTTCATATTAAAATTAAAGTTGAGGTAAGTAATTGCTCAGTCACCAGCTAAGTTCAAAAGCGAAAGAATCCAGTCTATTCTGTGATCACCATCCTTAAAACTCTGGTTCTGCCAAAAGGATTTGGAAGTGTACAGGAAAGATAGGTACGGTGCAGAGAGAGAAAAAGGAAAAGTTTAGTTGGTCATTATTTATACCGTCCATGTTAGTCAGTTCTCCTAGTAACTGAAACTTAGCTGTAACCCCCAAATTCAACACCCATGGTGCTTCTGTGGTCACTCACAGACATGTCCATGCTGGCGGAAACCACCAAGCCCCCAGCGCCCACATGCCAGTTGCAAGTGAACAAAGCAACACTCTGCCCTCTTACTTCAGCTCTCCTACAGTAACAAAGGTCCTTTTTGTGGTGGATTCAACGCCACCTTTTCTCATTCTTCTGCTTTTCATTAGTAGTTTCATTGTAGCCCCAAACTGTAGAGCTGAAAGTGCTGTTTAGTGCTCCTGAGCATGAGAACAAAATGCAATTTGCCTTATGGGAAAAATATGTGGGTTAGGTTAGTTTTGTTCAGGCATAACTTTGATGTTGATGTTCAGTAAATCAGTAATACATATTTCATAAAGCCGCTTTAAACAGTAATACACACAAGACAACACTCTATTGAAGGACTGATGGAAACTGTAACTGGAAGCATTCAGGAAGCTAACCCTGAATTTCTCCTAGGAGCAATGGTTCCATATTCACTAACCCACTGTTCCCTGTTACTTGATAGAACATTATTCTTCTATAATGTGATGAGAACTGACTGCATCTCAACTGTCATTTTAGTCCTTCAGTGTGCTTGATTTTGGGAAACAAGTTTTTCAATGGAATACATATAAAGAATAATAGAATGAGTTCTTTAAATTGCCTTTATACATTCAGGCTGAATCTGAGATGGGAGATTCATTGAAGGAAGGGCATTTTTGGAAAAATAGACAAAGGATGAAAAGATTCAGTGCCTCTAAAAACAAATCTTTGGATCCTTACCCCATCTATACTGCCTTATCTGTGTTCTGAAGAAGGGAAAATGAACAAGTCCCCAGAAGATGCACCAGAGAACAAACAGAACAAACTTCTGCCAGAAGAGCCACTGGGCTCAGGGACCACAGGCCCCAGATGTCCTGGCAGCTCCTGGCCTTACGTGGTCAGTGTCATTTCTGCAGTGAGTTTATTTTTATCAGACCACATTTTCTGATTTGGAATCTAAAATTACAGATGCAAGATCCAACATGGCTGAATAGAGGAGGAGTCATGGTGAGGAGACCCAGATCCAGTGTATCAGTCAGTATTCACTAGAGAAACAGATATAATACAAGATACACGAATATATAAGAATTTACAGATTGGCCTACAAGGGCTGCTTAGAAAGTCAGACGTGGGAGAGGGCAGAGGGTCTACCTATGCTCTGGAGATCCGAAGGGTCCAACCGAAGGTCTGGAGCTCACTGCAGTGTCCCGTACAAGTTCCTATCTGGAGCCCGATAGGTCTGCAGTGGAAGCTGAAGAGTCTGTTCTGGAAGCCAGGAGCACAGGTGAAAGGTCCACTGATTTGCCTGATGCCCCAGGCCTGCAGGAGACTCCACCCAGTGCCTAGCACCCTCCTTAGGCCCACCGGAATCTGCCCATGTAAGTCCCAGGCACACCCCATGTCAGTACTGGGTACACCCATGTCAGTCCACTGAATGCCCCAGGCTGGCACAAGACTCCGTCTGGTGATTCAAGTTGGTCCTGCGGACACAGGAGTAGCCACTGGGTACCCGCATTGGTCCCCACCCAGCCATGGCTCCATGCCCGGTGCTCCAAACCTGCTCAAATCTTCACCCAGAACCCAATGCCCCACATCTTTCCTGGGCCCGCGTCCTGACTTGGACAACTGCCATGAACAGGAGTCTAAAGATGGGGAACCTTTGAACAGAGGGGCCACTCCACAAGCCCAAGGGCTGTAAAGAGGGGTAGAGACGAATGTGCCTTGTTGGATTAAAGGCCACAGACTCTGGAAGAGCAACACTCTTCTGGAAATATGTGGGAATTGTTTTTCTTTTTTTTTTTTTCTCTCTCTTCTTTTGACCTAATTGCTTTGTTTTCCACCTTTATTGATTTTTTTGGTGGAGTGTGGAGTTTTATCACTCAATTTCTTATTCCTCCTTTTTGATATTACTTTGTTTTATTGGTTTGATTAGGTCCTCCTCTTTCTCTTTCTCTCTCCTCTTTTACCACTATTTTTCTTTCAAATTTGTTTCCTTAATAGCTTTTCTTTTTTTCCCCTAGTTTAATCTCTATTCCTTATAATTTATCCTTTTCCTAGTTGTTTTTTTCTATTATTATTATCTAATACTCCTAATTTTCTTTTATGCCTTAATAGGATCTTTTATTTCAATTTTACCACCTACTTCCCATCTTCCATTGCTTAATTTTTCACATAGCCTTTTTATGCTCCCATTTCCACACCACTATGCCTACTAGTATAACCATTAATGGTTATGAATCTGTAGATAATTAACTATATCTTACTATAGTTGAACCATGTTCTATTGTTAATGGAGGTAAAATTGCTCTATTGAATATACATTCATTGTATATCAATATCTGATTTGTCTTAGAATTTGTGCTACAAATATAGATCTCATTTCTATGGTTAACGGGGGTACAGTGTTCTTAGAGTTTGTCATTGTGCAGTTTGTAGTTGACACTGATGTTGCTGATCTTACTACTTTACCCAAGGTGACATAACTGTTGCTATCAGTTGGTTTCCTCTGTACATACCTAAATATCTAGATTGTGTGGGGGTCATACACAATACTTCAGCCCATTTCCAAAGAACTGGGTATTGGGCCAAATAGGCTACAGCCTCCCTTCCCTAATAAACAGAAGTGATTGGATCCTGGGACAGACAAAGGCCAACAGCTGGCTACACCTAGAGGCCATCTCTGGAAAGTAGCAATACTAGCAATAAACAGGTCCCAATACCAGCAATAAAGCCACTCACCATAAGCAATTTGCAAGCTTCAGCACAGGAAACAAATTTTTTTAAAAACTGGAAACCATGGAAGCAAAATACCTTGAAAAGCTCCCAACTCCCCAAAGCAAAACCAGAGGGCATCGAGGGCGAAGAAATCAAATGCCACACGGCTGAAATATCTGAAACAGTAGCAGTGCAGGTAATGAAACAGGTTAATAAGACATTTGGTGAATTCAGAGCAGAGATAACCAGAGAGATCATGATCCTAACAAATGATCGGTGAATCAAAGGAAAGTACTAATAAAAAACTGGAAGAGCTAAAAAAAAAAAAAAAAAAAGACACAAACCACAAACTCAAATGCCCACTGGAGAAATGAATTGGAATCCATAAAAAAGTTTCAGACAGAAATCCAAGAGATTAAAAATTTTGTTGAAAATACTAGCAGCAGAATAAACAAATACGAAAACAGAGTATCAGACCTAGAACTGTGGTTGATGATCAACTAATGAGAGACACCTTAAAAATAACAAGGGAACATGAAAAATAGATCCAGCAGCTGTTAGATGATGCAAAGAAGACAAATGCAAGATTAATTGGAATTAGTGAAAAATCAATGAAGGATAAACTTGAGGCATTTTTAAGTAAATGGATGCACCTTGAGACCATAATCTTAAGTGAAATAATTCAGACACACAAGTTTAAATATTGCACTGTTTCTCTTGTGTGAGAAACCCAAAGTATAAATAAGGACCAAAATAGAAGATACATATTAGGAAATAGGAAGAATGTTTTCAAATGGGAAGAGGAATCAGAGGTGGGGGCAGGGAGGGGAGGAAGTAAAAAGGGATTTGAAGAAAAAATAGAAATAGAGCTTTTGCAAGTGGGGAGGGGAAGAAAGGTTGGGGGTGAGGGGAGAGAAAGGAGACAAAAAGAAACAAATAATGAAGATGTATCATGTACATGTACAAACTCCCCATGAATAATGTGATCATCATGTACAGTGAACAATTACTAATAAAAAGAAAAGCACAGATACAGTCTTCATCCACTCCTACACTCAACAGCCTCAAAGTCTCTGGGATGACTCAGTGCCTGACCCGTCACCACCTCACGAAAGTCACATCCCAGACCACCTCCCCCAGCCCACTCGCCGTGGAGAGCCCGTCACAAACGGACACTTTGCGTAGCTGCCATCTTCCTGTTCACAGCCGACAGTGATCTCGGCTCGTCTCCATAGCCCAGTCATAGGACGCTACTGCATCATGAATGCTACTGCGTATGGGTGTCCTGCATCGCGCCTGAGAGGGACACAAGGCAGCAGAGTTTGCTGCCAGCAGAGCTCACCCGCCCACCTCGCCACGGCCTCCACAGTTGCAGTGCCCAGAGTGCCACGTCCAGCCTCGTGACGAGGAAAACAGCAGAAACCCTGCTGGCATACCTGCTGTGGGTCCCCCTGTCCCAGGGAGGGTCCCGGGTGGTATGGAACTGAACAAGAAGACAGCAGGGATGACACACACAGGAGGGAGGGAGGCGGCTGGCACCTCTCCAGTCCACATCATGCCAAATGCACAGACGTTTGGTTCATCCGAGGCCATGACTTCCCAGCTGGAGATAATCCTCACTACACATTTAAGGAAACTGAGCTCTAGAAGAGACAACAGCTTGCAATAACCCAAGATCACAGCTGTTAAATCCAAAGGAAGATCCAAATCCAAGTGCAGTCGTTACCAGTCCACATGCACTTGTTGGGCTAATTCCTACCTCTTCGTGCTGCCTGTTTTGCTTCCACCTAACAGTCACGGTCACTAACTCAGTGAGGACTCGTAGTGACAGGGACCATGGAAGTGCTCTGAGAAGTATAGCGTTGAGTTCGGAACACACAGAACCCAGGAGATCAGCCGCGTTTTCTCAGTGTTCTAGAATCTTGTGTTACAAGCTGCGGCCTGTAGAGAGAGGGCTGGGCTTGACTGTACATCTGGGCTTGCACTCCTCGATAACATTATTTGGAGGCAGAATGTGTGAAAAGCCCCACATGTAAGTACCTGCCCCGGTACCAGTTCTCAGGACCTTCAGGCTGGTGGCTCGACAGACCCGGTCATCAGTTTCATTTTGGACAGACTTCCTGGGTGCTCGGCCAGCAAAGACCAGTTTGGGTGGTCTTAGTGCCTGACAGCTGGTCGGGGTGGGAGCACTGGGGACCCGGACTCCCCTAGAGTAGGCAGCTTTTCCTAAATCCCTCAGAGTGCGTACAACAACATGTTGGCCTGGCTTCCTATTTGGGGCTCTAGTTCTCCTCACCTGCATGAAAGTCCTGCATTAAATTTCTTTAATTAAAAGAAAAAAGCTTGGAATTTAGCCAGAGTAGCTAAAGCGGAGTAGTAGATCCAAAGATCCTCCAAGAGCAACCTGACCTTTGTGTCATGTCCCAGAGAGAAATAGAGAAGCCTCGTCTGGTACACAGAGAGTAACCATTGGTGACCAGCAGCTCCACCTGTGCGGCCAAGCATAGCTCATTTAGTGTGCCAGCCGTCACTCTTCTCACCTGAGAACGGGGCGAACAGTCTACACCTGACAATACCATTGGCTGGATTACATAAAACTGTGAATGTACAACACCAGGCTTGATTCCTGGCACATAGCAGGCCCTCGGAAAAGAGCCAATACTGATTTACATAAATGCCCGAAGAACTGAAAGGAGATGTATTCTCAGGACAACTGCGTTAGTGAAGATGCTCCTAACTTGTCTGAGTGGAAAGCAAGCTGGCTCCTGCCGTTTACCTTTCTCAGTACTGTCAGCTCCTCTCTGCGCACTTATTACGTTCTTGCTTCTCTTTGAGGTATCTATATTCTTATTTAATAATGAAACTGTCACGTACTGAACTACTATATCAGTTGAGTATCCCTTATGTGGAACTCTTGGGACCAGCCATGTTTCAGATGGTGGAGTTTTTCAGATTTTGGAATATTTGCATAGATTTTATCACTTGAACATCCCTAATCACTTTTACCTAAAGTGAAGCAAAGGCAAGGATTATGTACATCTAAAACGTACCATTAAAAGAAAATAAAAAAAGAATTATATCTCACTTCTCATTGCTCACAAACAATGTAAGCAACAAAAGAGTAGATTAAAATATTTAAAGTGCTGGGGGCAAAAAACCCACCAACCAAAAACGCTGTATGGTACAAAATTATCCTTCTAGACGAGCATGGTGTGCGCCTATAATTCCAGCTACTCAGGGTTGAGGCAGGAGGATCAAAAGTTCAAGTCCAATTTAGGCACCTTAACAAGACCCTGTCTCAAAATTTGAAAAATTAAAAAGGGCTAGGGATGTGTCAAAGCATTCCATGGGTTCAATCCCCAGTACTGCCAAAAATATTTTCCTTCAAAAGTGAAGGAGACAAAGGACTCAGAAAATAAAAATTGAGAGAAGTCGTTGGCAGTGGAACCACCTTGAAAGAAATATTAAAAGACGTTCTTGAGAGAGAAAACCAATGATATAGGTCAGAAACTTGGATCTACATAAAAGAAGACCATGAAGAAGGAATAAAAGCAAAATTTTTTTTAAAAAAAGGATTACCTTGCCTGTAAGCTATAATAATAATTTTAAAAAATACACAATTTGTCCATAAGGAACTCACATTCTAAAAGGAAAGAAAACAAACAGCTAGTGGGGAAACTATGGGCTCTGGAGACAGAAGCCAAGTTCCAAGCGAAGCTGTCAGTCATGAGTTGTGGACCAGGTTAGTGAGCTGCTCTGGTCTAGTTCCTCAACTATTAGAGGATGAGAAGTAATGTGTGCCAAGACAACACAGGTTGAGCGGCTCTACTCAAAACCCTAAAATCTGAAATCTGAAACCTTTCTGAGCATTCCAGTGCTGATCTGAAAAGTTTCAGATCTTAGAGATTTTGTCTACTAGCTTCTTTTCAGGGTTTGTTTTTTTTTTAACCTTTGATTTTCTATAGCTTGAATATAATACACCATAGTGTAGGAAGTTTTTTGGTTGTTTGGTTTTTGCCTTGTTCTCTTTGGTTGGTTTATGGTCTTGGAATTTATTCTAATTGGTGTTTTCAGTTTAAAAGGTTTTGATGGAGATGTCCTCAAGTTCTAGAGATTCTTTCTTCATCTGCGTGCAAGTCACCAATGAGCCCATTGAAGGCATTCTCCATTTCTATTAGTGGTGTTTTATTTCTAGCACTTCTTTTGATTCTTTCTTAGAATCTCTGTATATCTGTTCTTGCATCCTGTCTACTTTATCCATTAAATTAGACTTCCTTTGCAGCACTTAGCATATTAATTGGAATTGCTTAAATTCCCAGTTTAATAATTCCAATATCCCTTTTACAGCTCAGTCTGGTTCTGGTGTCTGTTCTGTGTCTTCAAACTGTGTATTTGTCTGTTAGTTTGTTTATTTGTTTGTTTGTTTTGCCTTTTAGTATACCTTGTAACTTTTCTCAATAGCTAGATATGATATATTGAGTAAAATAATTGCTACAAATAGTAACACTGAAAAGTGCCAAGGGAGGAGAAATATTCTGTAGCGTATGATTAGATCTCAGTCTTTTCCCGAGTTTATGTCGCTGGTCTATGATCTTCATGAGTGTTTCCCAACCCCCTACCATCACCCTTGGGTGGGAAAGGGTGGCTAGAAGAGGCTGGTATTGGGATTTTCCTTCCCCCACATCAGTTAGGCTGTAGTTAACTAGTTCCTCCTGAGATCAGGTCTTGTTAAGAACAGATTGCGCTGATATATTGCATGATACTTTCTTTTCCCTTTCTTCTGTCAGAAGAATGGGAGGGTTTTTCTCCAACATTTACTGGGAGAACCAGGCCAAACGCTTGGTTAACTCAAGAAGTGTGGAGGTCATTCTAGGACTGCGTCCCCTGGAGCTTTGCATCTTAGAGTTGTCCACACTGAGTCTCCAGCAATTTGTCAATCACAGTTTAGGTTTTCCTAGTCCACCACTACTTCCTGTGGTTTCTGCTGCAGTAAATTGTGATTTTCTGTATTGTCCTCTTAATCACCCCAATTTGGGGGACGGAAGTGTACCCTGTGACCCTACTTCTCTTATGCATCTAAGAAACATGGTTGCTTTTTCAGTTCGTTCAGCTTTTTACTTCTTAGGACAGCTTCTTACATGCCAGATTAGAAACTTCTTACATGCCAGATTAGAAACCCAAAGTCTCCAGAAGCTTCTTACATGCCAGATTAGAAACCCAAAGTCTCCAGAACAACTCTGATAGAAAAGAGGATGGAGGAGTGTCTGTAGGAGCCACACTTCCTGTGCATTCTGTGGCTCCAACAAGCCTCCTCACCATGAGGTCCCTGCAGAAGACACACCAGCCATTGCCTGGCAGTTGAGAGTTCTGGGGAAGAACCTCGAGTCCCCCTCCTCCCACCAAGCTCCTTTTATTCTTCCCTAAATCCTCCACAAATCCTCAATAGCATGGAGCCTGTACTGGACATATTTAATGAGCTTCGCACAAAAGTTGGACATTAAGAGTTGGCGGAATGGCTCTGAGGCCCAAGGTAGATTCTTTATAAAATTTTTATTAGTACATGTTTGTCATACATAATGATTACATTCATTGTGGAGAGTTGATACATAACATGTTAATTCTTTTTACTTTCTGTTCCTCTCCCCTCCTTCTGCCCTCCTTCCATCTCTAGATCCCTTTCCACTTGCAAAAGGTCTATCTCTGTGCTTTCTATTATCCATCTTTCATTTTATTCTTTAAATTAGTAATACTTTACACTTTCTCATATCAGAGAAACCATGTGATATAAAAGTGTGTCCAATTTATTTCATTTAACACTATTGCTCTCTAGGTGCCTCCATTTGCCTACAAAAGACTCAAATTTATTGTTCTTTATGGCAGAGTAATACTCCATTGTGTGTAAATACCCCGTTTCCTTTATGTATTCATCTGATGATGGACAACTAGGCTGCTTCCAAGATTCAGCTATTACAAATTGTGCTGCTATAAACATGGGCATGTATGTATCACTTGATTTGATGTCTTTAACTCTTTCTGAAACACATCTAGCTGCTGATGAGGTGGGCACGCTAACCACTGAGCTAAATCCCCAGCCCTTGATTGGATTTCTAATTGTCATTTTTTGAAGAATCTCTATACTAATTTCAATAGTGGTTGTACTGGTTAATATTCCCACTAGCATTGTCAGGTATTAAGTTATCACTTGCACTGCTTCTTTTAAGAAGTATCTATTCATTTCAGTTGCCTATTTGTTATTAGATCTTTTATTTTGGACAGTCTAGCTTTTTTCACTTCTTTATGTATTTTAGATAATAGTCCTCTATCTGAAGAGTAGCTGGCAAAGTGTTTTTTTTTTCCCATTCTGTAGATTGTATCCTGTCTTTGTTGTGTCCTTTGCTGTGCAGAAGATTTTTTAATTAGACTTGGCCTCATTTGTTGAATTTTTTTTTAATTTTAGTTTATTAGTACATGTGTGTAGTACATAATGTTTACATTCCTTATGGGAAGTTGGTACATGTACATAACTCATCTCAATTCCTTTTTTCATCTCCTTTCCCTTCCTTCCCTCCCCCCTTCATCCATCTCTTGATCCCATTCCTTTTTTTATATATTCAGTATATTCAGTATTTTTTATATATTCAGTATATAATGTTTACGTTCCTTGTGTGGAGTTGGTACATGTAAACAATCAACAAATGAACCTCTCATTTGTTGATTCTCAATGTTATTTCTTGTGAAATTGGAGTTCTGTTTAAAAAGTCTTTACGAATGCCTATGTCTTCCAAAGTTTTATCTATTTTATTTTCCAGCAGGTTAGGAGTTTCCATTTTAATATGCAGGTCTTTCATCCATTTTGATTTTATTTTGGTGCATGATGATAAATATAGGTCTAGATTCTAACTTCTGCACGTGTATACCAGTTTTCTCAGCACCATCTTTCCTCTAGCATATGTTTTTTGCCCCTTTGTCAAAGATCAGATAACTGAATGTGCCTGGGGTTGCTTTTGAGTCTTTTAATCTGTTCCATTGATCCACATGTCTATTTTGTGCCGGTACCATGCTGCTTTTATCACTGTTGCTTTGTTATATAAACTGAAATCTGGGATTGTGATGCCTCCTGCTTTGCTCTTGTTGCCCAAGATTGTTTTTTCTATTCTGAGTCTCTTATAGTTCCCTAGAAATTTTATGACTGTTATTCCTAAATGCATGAGGTATATTTTTGATATTTTGATTGGGACTACAATATATACATATTGGGCTCACTCTGTTTTCCTGATGTGGCTGTTCACAGCTATAAACATCTCTATTAGGACTACTTTTATCATGTCAGATAGGTTTTGGTATGTTGTATTGGCATTGTTGTTTGAGTCTAGGAACTGCCTAATATCATCCTTGATTTCTTCTGTGACTTCTTGATTATTTAAGAGTGTATTGTTTAATCTCCATATGTTTGCATAACTTTTGTGGTTTCTTTTGCAATTGATATCTAGGTTCTGTTCACCATGATCTGATAATATACACGAGATAATTGTGATTTTTTTGGTATTTATTTTAGCATGTTTTATAGGCTAGTATGTGATTTATTTTGGGGAAAGCTCCATATGCTGCCATGCCACCCTGCCTTGGAGCCAGCTGATGATGAGGCAAAACATCTACAAACTGTGAGCCAAATAAATCTTTCCTCCCTTAACTTTGGGTGTTGGGTATTTTGTCTCAGCAATGATAAGGTAAACCAAGACAGCTTACCTTTATTAATGAATTGTTGCTTTTCTCTATCAGCTTTTAAGATTCTGTCTTTTGTTGGACTTCTGCAATTTTGACTATGATGTGTCATGGAGAAATTCTTCTGTACTCGTGGCTATTTGGGGTTCTATGTGCCTCATTTACCCGTATATTGACTTCTTTCCCCATACTTGGAAAGTTTTTGCTATGATTTTTGTAAATGGGTTTTAATATCATTTGTGCCATTCTATGATTTTTCACGAATTCCAGTTAATTTTATGTCAGCCTTTTTTATCTAGCAGCTCTTGGTTCTATTTTCCATGATCTTATGTTGTTTTTAATGTATCTCAGTATATGGTCTCACACATGAGCCCTCTCTTCTAGTTCCAATACCCTTCCTTTCACTGGTCACGTCTACTTGAACAACCCTTTTGATGGACATCTGGCTCGTTGCAGTCTTTTGCTATTAAAAATACATCTGTAATGAGTCACTCTGTGTGTGTGTGTGTGTGTGTGTGTGTGTGTGTGTGTGTGTTTACAGAGCTGTGTCTTTGGGGTACATTCCTAGGAGTCCCAGCCTTTCATCTTGAAGCCTTTTGCCAGTCTCTAGGAAGTATCTCTGTTTCTTCCTTCAACTGCTTAATGAGTCATATGAAAGCAAAAGTAACATGGGATCTAAGGAACTGGGTTTCAAATAATTATCATGTTAACTGAACAAAAAATCTTAACGTTAAACTCTCCACAAAAATTTACATTAGTTGGGTGTGACAGTGCACACTTATAATCCCAGCACTCGGAGTGGCTGAGGCAGGAAGACAGCAAGTTCAAGCCCAGGCTCAGCAACCTAGTGTTTTAGCAAAATCCTGACATAAAATAAAAAATAAAATAGGCTGAGGATGTAGCTCAGTGTTTAGACCCTGGGTTCAATCCCCAGTACCACCAAAAAAGAAACCCACCCAACACAAAACAAAAAATCCTTGCACTATCTTATACAATCACCCGTAGACCTAATACTTTGAAAAAGTTTTCACAGGGATCCGGGCTGAGGAGAGAGGAACGGGTCCTAGTCCAGGTGCTTTATACCTGTTACTCTTGGGGCACTTCACATAGTGGCTAGGTGAACTGTAACACTGCAGGCTCACTCCAAACGGAGAAGAATACAATCAGCCAGGAGACAATGTGGTTGCACGTAGGAAGGGTGACATGGAAAGAGAAAAAGCCAACTCTTGTCTTGATAAATACGGGCTAAAGAAGGCATTCTTGGGGTTGAGGGTTTAGCTCAAGGGTAACAGTGCTTGCTTAGCAAGCTCAAGGCCCTGAGATTGATCCCCAGCACCTCACAAAAAAGAAAAAACAGGCATTCTAATCCAAATAATTGAGGAAATACTACAGGATTATAAGAAATTAAAAGTTTAAACTAGCTCTTTGCATCACATTTTCTATATATTTGTAGTCTAGCTCAGTGGTGGCACATCTATGTGACACACGACACCGTGGGCACTCAGGGTCTTCTATGTCAGCACACAAGCCTAGTCACCTCAGCAGCTGAGCATCAGATCACAGTTGTTTTTTTTCTAAACTAAGACCTCAGTATTTGGTTTGCATTGCTGTGTTGGCACTTTGTGGTAAATAAGGGGGTCTGGGGGTGCAGTTTGGGCACTTGGTCTCTAAAAGGTTCGCCGTCACTGGTCCAGCTCACAGGTGATCACAAATGATTCAGTGTTTGGCTCAACCCAAATGTTTCCAAGTAGTCCAGCTCTGCAGGGTCATCTTTTCCTTCATTATGCAGATAAAGTGATATGGCCAACGACAAGTTCTTTGGTCCTGCAAAAACCAAGGTACTGATTGAGTAGATGTCTTCTGAATGCCAGCTAGGCTCCCCCTCCACTTGAAGTTGCTCCCACTCTCTGAAGTTACTCAGAGATGGCATGTCCAATATGGGATCCAGATGTCCTCAGTTTGAATTGGAGACACAGAGTTGGGTGTGGCAGAGCCTCATCTTTCACCTTACCTGTAGGATAGATACAGGTCTGTTTGTCTTCCCATTTAGGATGCCCAGGTCCTACCTTTTGGGAAGGTATCAGAGAGCCCTGGGGTATTCCAATAGATATCAAGGTTTCCCTGAAGCCTGGGATATAAACTTCACCCCAGAGAGCAAAAGGAGAAAATAAGAACTTGAAAGTCTGCCTCACGTGGGGTGAGAGTTTAGAGTCATGTGGTTTGAACACAGGCAGAAAACAGAAGGGTTGCAAGGTAAAAAGTGAGGTGTGCCTAGGAAGTATTTCTTTGGCTTTTTCTTCTCCCAAATGCTGTAGATTCAGACAAAAAGCCTGGCCAGTTGTGGTAGAGAAGAATATGGAGGAAAAAAAAAAAAGGTCACAGCAATTTGAAGTGGAGAGTTCTGCAGGAGAATTTCCACTGGCCAGAAAAGTTAAGAAACGCTCTCCAAGCAGAAATGGACTTTCACTAGGTCTTACAGAAAAAAACAGGCAGGTAAGGGGAGAAGCACAAGACTGTCATGAGCTGCAGTTTGTAAGCTGGAAGGCTTAGAGAATGCGCAGGGAGCGCAGAGATCAGTCTGAGCAGAGGGCAGGGCTTGGGTAGGCAACATGGTGGACATGAGTTTGGTGTTTTAAGAGGATGCTGGAGACTGAACTTACGGCCTCCGTGAATGCGAGGCAAGAGCTGTATTATGGAGCTATGTCTCCAGCCTCACATGTGGGAGATAAACTACAGAGCGAGGTTGATGCTGAGTGTTACAATGCTTTGGTTGTCCAGCTAAGAACTTAATTAACATCTTACTCTTCAGGAAGGGGTTGATTCACCTTTTGTGATTTTTTGAAGGTTATAAGATTTCAAGGACAATCAACTCTGCAGAAAAAATAAGTTGGAATATGATACCATGAAAACAAAATTTCCAGGGTTCCTGGAATGGGCTTACCAAATGATAGACTGTGAAGCTTCATTAGCTTCACTACACATGGGGAGTCCTTGAAAGCTTTCACAGAAAGCAGCATCCTCAGGGCCGCCGTGCTCGGCACAGACTGTTTGTTCATGGACGGATGGGCAGATGCAATTCTCTGGAGTCCTCAGTTGGTATGCGATGAGTTTTCACACTTAATGGGGTTTGGGTTAGTTTCCTTTGGCTGGTTTAACAAATTAGCCCAAACTGGGTGGTTAAAAAACAGAAAGTTATGCTGTTTAACAATTCAGGAGACCAGAAGTCTAAAAGGAAGTCTCTGGAGAAGAAACTGCTGAGATTTTCTCCTGTGTTTTAGTGATTTCCAGAAATTCTTGGTATTTTGTGGCTTTTAGACCCATTACCCTAATCTCTGCTTCCATCTTCATGTTACTTCTTCTCTGTTCTCTCCTCCTCTCAGGAGAAAATCAGTCTCTGGATCTGGGGCCCACCTTAAATCCAGGATGATCACATTTTGAGATCCAGCGGCAAAGACCTTATTTCCAAATAAGATCATATTAACATGTGCCAGCAGGTTAAGATTTATAAAGATCATTACAGAGGACTGTACTCAACCCACTACAAGGTCTAGCAAATTATCACAAAATTTAACACTGTATCTCTGCCATGAATTTAAGATGCCTTGTCACCACATTCCGTTAAGTGTGGTTGTCGACTGTGTGGCCTGGGACTGGACACTTGGTTCCTTGGGCTCAGCAGAAAACTGGAGATCAATGTTCTTGCATCACAATATTTAAAATATTTAATTAGAACTTAAATTTCTTGTTGCTCAGGCCAGGGAAAACAGAATCTGTTGGGGTGGGTGTTAGGTATTTTTTTCTGTGTTGGAGATGGAGCCCAGGACCTTTTGGATGCCAGGCTAGTGCTCTACCCCAGGCAACTGAGTTAGGCCCCAGTCCCAGCATTACTAGCTTTTAAAAATTCTTCAGGTGATCCCAGTGCACAGTTTAAGATAAGTGCTTCTTAATCTTAAATGTGCACATGGGTCTGTGTGAAAATACAGATTCTCATGCAGAGGGTCAGGAGCAGGGCCTTAGACTCTGCCCATCGTCCCCCATCCAGGAGATGTAACAGTTGTGGCCACCAGGATCACACTAAGAATTAAAGGCATAGATGACCCCACACAACTTCTCAGACCCTTCCATTACCCTGTTTCCAGTCTGTGATGGATCGAGGTAGAAACAACATCTGTAACAGGAAATAGCTTTTGCTGAGAGATAGTTAAGCACGAAGATGGTTTATATACTGGGAAAATCCATATGGTACAGATAAATGGACTCTGAATCTAATGACATTATTTAGAAACAGTCTAATGGAATGAAAATGAGCAGCCACCCCCATGTGTGCCTCTTCCTGGGTCCTGGTGTGCCTCTGTTTAGTGTAACAAGTGTTAATAGGGCCTCCTCACGGCCTCTGAGAAGGGACAGTGCCCTTTCAGCAAATGGGAACATCAGCAAAACAGCAGGAAGGATGTAAACAGTCTCCAACTTCAGATTTTAATCTGTCAAGTGTTGGTCCTATAAAAACAAACCTCTCCCCAGCCCGGCCCTGGGGCCTGGGCTATGTCAGCGTCTTCACAGCATTTTCCCATGTCATCTGCAGAGGTGGGGTCCAAGGCCCGTGCTTTCCTGCTCACACGTGCACTGACCAGCCCTGACATGTGCACCTGCTCAGGCACAGGTCTCATTCTCTGTGGCGACTTTCACCTGTGGCTGCATGTGAGCCTCATCTGCGGACGTTCAAGTGAGACTTGTGCTCAGACCCTCACTAGACCAATTAAACAGATTAACATAATCCACCCCCAGGGTTGGGGTTTGGATAACGGTATGTCTTATATTTACTCAGACAGTTTAAATGTATACCAGGGCTACTTCAGAGGATCTGTGGCTCTCCAGGTTGTAGAAGACTATATAATGTATTGTGCACATGTTTATGGAGTTCTCGCCGTGTGTATGTGTCTTGCTACGTTTGGGCTGCTGTGACGAATGGCCCTAAACTGGTGGTTTATAAATAGCAGAGCTTTGCTTCCTACAGTACTAGGAGATGGGAAGTCTAAGATCAAGTCGATGGCAGATTCAATGGCTGGAGAAGGCCTGCTTCCTGGCTCAGAGATGGCTGTCTTCACATGGTGGAGAGGTGAGGAAGTGCTCCGGGATATAAAGAGACGGGCACCCATTCCAGTGATGAAGCTCTGCCCTCATGACCTAGTCGACTCCCAAAGGACCCACCACCAGGTAGCCTCACATTGGGGTTAGGTTTCAACATATCAGTTTGGGGGGGTAGGCACAAACATCTGGAAGATAGCAGTAAGGCACGGTGCCAGCACAGAGAAGACCACAGAGAATGATGTGGCTACAAGAGGAGCTGGAGGCCACATATGTAGCATTGTGCAGAACTTTTAAATTTCAACTGTGATCGGAAGCTATAAAGGTGACTTAAAGGAAGTTCTGCCATCGTGGCAACAGAGTCTGATGAGGTTTCTTTTTTCTTTCTTTCTTTCTTTTTCTTTCTTTCATTTTGTTTTTTGTTTTTGGAGCTTTTTTGTTTGTTGGTTGGTTAGCTGGTACTAGGGATTGAACCCAGGGCCTTCACACAAAGCTGTATCCCCTGTCCTGTCATTTATTTTAAAACAGGGTCTCACAGAGTTGCTAAGTTCCCAGGCTAAGCCCAAACTTGTGATCCTCCTGCTGCAGCCTCCTTAAGTGCAGTCTGATGACGTATCTTTGAAATGACATTTGAATAGAGTTCAGTGAGCAAGGATTATCCAGGAAAAGAAAAGGTTTCTAGCCAAAGGAACAGTAAATTCCAAAGCCTGGAAAAAGGAGGCAAATGGTGGATAAGAGGGGCCCCAGGAGGATGTGATATATGAGGAGAGAGAGAGTGAGCAGGGAGGGACCAGTCTAGGAATCATGCTGAAGATTCAGTATTTATTGGTTCGTAACTGCTCAAATATCTTTCAAAGCTTTGAGGTTCATTCTTTGACCCATTCTACCAAACCACAAACACAAACAAAAAGCAACCCCCTCAAGGCAGAGCTCATGTGCCTTCTGGTTTTTTTTTTTTTTTTTTTTTTGGACATTCTCTTCTTTCTCCACAGCTCTCACCATCTTTAATTTGTAAAATCACTGAAATTTACAAAAAGTCCTTATCTAAATATTATCAATGTTGTCTTCACAGGAAATGTGATTAAATTGTTTGTAGGACAGACGTCTTAAACTTCACATAATTATTGTACTTGTTCAAGATACAGGATGAGTAAGGGCTCTTTTTTTCACTCATTGCTTTCCTTTCTTCTTTTAACAAAATGGAATCTGAGTACTGTGCTGCAATATCTTGTAACCTGCCTTATTCATGGAATACAATCTCTGAGAAATTTTTCTTAAGTATTCTTCTAGAATGTCATTTTAAAAATTGCTTAAAGGTTATATCATAATATAATCAGTCAATACTATACTAGTCAATATTCATCTTCTCTAATTTTTGTAAATGTTCAGTTTTTGGTAAATGTTCAAGTTCACTGGAATAAACATCCTTATAAATCTGAGGACATTTGTGATCACTTCGTTAGGGAAAAATCTTTTTTTTTTTTTTTTTTTTTTTTTTTTTTGGTGCTGGGGATCAAATTCCAGGCCTTGTGCTTGCTAGGCAAGCACTCTAACTACTGAGCTAAATCCCCAGCCCCCATTAGGGAAAAATCTTAAAGGTGGAATTACTGGGTCAAACTTTATGTACAATTTAAAAGTTTAAATACATACATATGAAATTCTGGGGAAATAATGGAGTGGTAAGCAACAACTCAGGCTCTCCAAGATTCAGAATCCAGATACTGGAAAATAATAACTTGGGGAAGGAAAAAAAAAGAAAGAAGTAGATCCCCAGGACCCAGGAAGCATCTGACAGGAAAATTAAAACATACTGAGAAATTGAAGAGACAGAACACAACACAAAGAAGGGAGGAAACAATCTGCACTCTCACCCAGCTCCCAGCTGATGTGTCGCAGAAAAGGGAGATCAAGTCTACAGAGACAAGGAGAAAGCTGGAGACTCCAGAGGGCTTCAAGGAGAAACATGGCTGTGGAATGAACTGGCAGGTGCTGTGAGTTGCAGGGAGAGTATGGAATTCTGCTCCCCATGAACAGGCAACAATACACAAGTGACTCACATCCAAGCACCTGCCACATCCCTGGAGAGAGTGCAGGACGCATGCTATCCTGGGGAAGGGATGATTATTTGAACCCAGGACTCAGAGCCGCCACCAGAAGGCTTCGCTTCAGGGCTCTCAGTGTTGCATTCCAACAGGGACTGTGGGGGAGATGGCAACAGGAGACAGCCATAATCAGAGAGCTGCAGCCAGGCTAAAAAGAGACCCTGAGGGATTTGAGCTAGAGTGCGCAGGCCTCATCCCCATGGCCAGAGGTCTGGCTCAACCTGAGTCACTTTGGATTTGAAAGTCAAGGCATTAGCAGCCCCCCACCATGCTACTGCCTGCTGGTACATAGCTGCGTCCATCAGGGATCTGGGGTGTGACTGCATACTTTGTCTGTGTGTGTCTTACCAGCATGAGCACGGATGCTCTTGACTTGAACAATGCCCCAAAATTGTAGATCCAGGAAGAAAACCACACATTCAAAATAAGAGAGAAATTTCTTTTTTTTTTTGGCAGGAGGGATGTTTCTGGTTTTGTTTTTGTGAGTATGCATGTGTTGCTTTTGTGGGTTTTTTTTTCCTTGTTTTGTTTTGTGCTTTTTTTTCTTTCTCCTGTTTCCTTTCCTTCTTTCTTCTTTACCAGTATATTGGGGAATTTTCCTTTGTATTTGTTCCTTGCTTCTTATCTCTTTTTCTTTCATCTTTCTTTTATTTATTTTTGCCTCATATCCTTTTTAATTTTTTGCCCTTTAAAATTTTCTTATTTTTACTTCCTATATAATTTCTTTTGTTTCCCCCTCTTTTTCTTTTATCTTCTGTTAATCATCAATTTTTTTCCCTTGGCTTTGCCTAATTCAATAAATATCTTCCTACTCTCCAATAGGATCCCTTATACCACTTCTCCCTCCTCCTTTTTATATCATATAGTCTAAGGTTTCAAATTCATCTCTTGAATCCCCCATTCACAAAACATACATTTTATACTGGACCATAAAACTTCATTAATTTTTTCATAGTTTGCTACATAAAGTTACTGTTGAATTCTTTTCTCCCATTAGTGGAGATACAGTTGTCACAGTTGATCTGTACTAGCTGTAAGTCAATACTTGGCTTGTCTTAATATTTACACCATAACTGTGAATTTTTTTCTTTAGGGGTAAGGGTTGTACATAATTAGTTCCTATAGTATGCTAATACCTAATTTATCTTGGATGATACCTATGTAACTGAATATTTGATCTTAACAGGGTTCCATTTTTCTACTATTTCTCTGTAAGCCAACATTCATATTACATTTGTGACATTAACAGTGCTAGAGTAAATTCCCAAGAGAATGAGGTATTGGGCTAACTACACTGCATCCTCCTCTCCCAAGTTAACTAAGGAGATTGGATCTTGGGGCTGAAGAAAAGGACTATAGTTAGCCATGCCCAAAGTGCATCAATGCAAAGTGACTAAAGAGGTCCCTATTATAGGAACAAAGTCTTTATAAGTGTCCACAAACTTCAGCAGAAAACAAAACAAAACAGACAAAAAACAATAGAAACATAACAAAACAAGGCAATAAAATGGATCCCCAAATGCTCAACTCCCCTGCAGCCAATTCAGGGTGTACTGAGGGGCAGAATAGCATCAGCCACATCCCTGAATTACTTGAAAGGATAACAGAGAAGGCTAAAAACCAGAACAGAGAGACAGTCAGCAGGATCACGGAAGATATAAGTAAACAGATAATGGATGGAATAAACATAGTGATACAAAAGCTTTCAGAAGACACTAATAAAAAGCATGCTGAGCTAAAAAAAAAAAAAGATACAAAACGTGAATGACAACTTGACTCAAGAATTAGAGCCCATGAAGAGTTTCATTCAGAAATCCAGAAGATTAAAAACTGTATTTAAAAAATGGACAGCAGAAGTGGCCAATGTGAGAACAAAATTTCAGAACCAGAAAATAATGATGCTTTCAAAAACCAACTAATCAAAGACACTTAAAAGCAATGAAAGAACATGAAATCCAACATCAATTCAAATAAGGTAGACGATTCAAAGAAGACTAATATAAGGGCAACTGAAAAACTGAAAGCTAAGACGACAATACAAATGGCATTAAAAAAAAACATTTTTACACAACAATGGCAGACAATGTCCCAAATACAGAGGAAAAAATAAACATACAGGTAAGTGAGACATATAGAACTCCAAAGCCATGGCAAAAGAGAACCTCATCAAAGTACCAGAAGTCCATCACAGGGACAAAATCTTAAAAGATCTTCAAGAAAGGGAATAAATCACATATAAAGGACAACTCATGAAAATTACAGCAGACTTCTCAACACAAGCCTTAAAGATCAGGAGGACTTGGAGTGAAGTGTTTCAAGCCCTGAAAGATAACTTCCAATCCTGACTTTGTATCCTGCAAAACTTTCCTTCAAATTTGACGGAAAAATAAGATGTCCGTGACAAGGAGCACCTCAACAAATTTATGACCTCAAAACCAGCATTAGAAACAATTCTCAAGAATATCTTAGAAAGAGACTATGAAGCCAAAAATGCCAATAATTTAAAAAGAATGAATATACCTTGCAGCATGATTAGCTGAGAGAAAGAAAAAAAAAAGACAAGAAATTAGCAACAGGAAAATAATGCAATGACAGGAATAAATCAAGAACACTCAATGGGAAAAGTCTCAATTCCCCAATCAAAAGACACAGATTGACAGAATGGATCAAGGAACAAAACCCAATGACATGTAGTGTACAAGAAACACATTTAATATAAAAAAAGAATTTCATGGACTTAAAAGCAAGGGATGGAAAATAATATTCCATGCAACAGGAACCTAGAATAAAGCAGAAGTAACTATCTTAAATTCAGAACTATATTAAATTCAGACAAAGTGGATTTAAAGCCAAACTGATCAGAAGAAACAAAGGTCACTACAGATTGGTTAAGGTAATAATTCAACATAAAGAGATAACAATTATAAGCATATATGCACCAAACACCAGCGTATCCAACTTCATAAAACAAACACTAATGAAAATGAAAAATAAGATAAACACCAAAACAATTGTAATAGAGGATCTCAATACCCCACTGTCACAAATAGACAGATAACCTAGACAAAAAATCGACAAAGAAATATCAGAGTTGAGACTACTTTTCAACAAATGGATGTAATGGATGTCTACAGAGTGTTTCATCCAAAAATAACAGGACACACATTTTTCTCAGTAGCACATGGGACTTTCTCCAAAATGGGCCACATACTAGCCCACAAAGCATGCCTAAGTAAATGTGAAAGAATCAAATTTATCTCATGCATGTTATAAAGTCATAGTGCAATGAAACCAAAAATCAATGGCAAAAGAAACCACTGAAACTATGTAAACACATGGAACTTAAACAATAAACTCTTGAATAATCAATGGGTAGCAGATAAAATTGAGGAAGACATTAGAGAGTCCCTACAATCAAACAATAATGCCAGTACAACATACAAGAACCTGTGGGACACAATGAAAGCAATTCTAAGACGGAAGTTTATAGCTGTGAATCCTACATCAGAAAAACAGAGCAAGTTCAAATAAATAACCTAATGACGCACCTCGAGGTCCTAGAAAAACAAGAACAATCCAAATTAAAAGCTGGTATAAGAAAAGAAGTTACACAGATCAGAACAGAAATTAATGAAATTGAGAATAAATGAACTGAAGAGTTGGTTCTTTGAAACAGTGAGCACGACAGAGAAATATTTAGCTAATCTTACCAAAATATGGAAAGAAAAGTGTGGAGTTCCTTGCAATACCCAATGGGTCAATGTCTGCTTGGGTTGAGTTTGGGGCAGAAGACTGCTAACTCTGAGGAGCTGGAACATCTTGAAGACAGGATGTTTTGCCAGCTCAAGCAGAGATGAGCCTTATGGGGAAAACAAGGTCTTTCGATAGGGGACAATCAGATAAATGTTAATAATTCAGCCAAATTGTTACCATGCCTTGCTAACCTCTGCACTAAGCAGAACACTATGCCTTTGTTGTTCCTCAATAAATCTCAGAATCTGAGTCAGTTTGGAGCTTCATTTTGGTGAAGGCCCCAAACCCCCAACAAAGATATTCTGTTTCTTGCATTTTTATTCATCTCTCTATCAGATTTTGCTGGCCTGAACCTGGCAAAAAAAAAGACCCAAATTTATGCAATTAGAAATAAAAAAGTAAAAATCACAACTGATTCTGCCAAAATCCAGATCATTGGTGATATGGTTTGTATCTAGATGTCCCCTAAAAGCCTCATGCAGTCATAGGTGGGGCTTTTTGGAGGTGGCTGGAACTAGGATGTGTGATGCTTGGATCAACAATAAAATGCTAAAATTAAGGGTCTGAGTGCTACCTGCCCCATGGGTGGGTAGCCAGGACAAGATATAAGTGTCAAAAAGAGTTGGTTGTCACTTGTTCCTTGCTGCTTGTTTTAGTTACTTTTCTCTCGTTGCTGGGACAAAATACCCGACACCCAAAGTTAGGAGAAGAGAGGTTTATTTGGCTCACAGTTTGTAGAGGTTTCAGTCCACAGTCAGCTGGGTCCGAGGCAGGGTGGCATGGCAGACAGGCAGAACACAGCCAGGTAAGCAAGGAATGCAAGCACGCGATGCAAGCAAGCTACTAACCAGTGTCTTCCTGTATCTTATATTTTATCCAGGCTACCTGTCTTTAGGGTGGGCAGTACTCCCACCCTTAATCCTAATACCCTTAATCTTAGTGTCACATCCTTGATCCCAGCAGAACCACGCCAGACCTATCAGTGGATTAATTTAGTAATCACACACTCTAGATCCAGCTATCTCTTACCACATGAGGCTTTCGGGGGACATCTAGACACAAACCATAACACAGCCTGCTGTCTTCTGCCTGCCTGCTCTGCCATGGAGCCAGCCAATTATGGACTGAAACCTCTACCAACTGTAAGCCAAATAAACCTGTCCCCCTTTAACTTTGGGTGATCGGTACTTTATCTCAGCAACAAGAAAAGTAACTAAGACAAATGGTAATGAATCAGAGAATCATTTTGCTAATAAAATGAAATAAGAAATGAACAGATTCCTAAAACATATGAATTACTAAGGCTGAACCAAGAAGATAAAAAATTCCTGAATAATCCATTACCAGTGAATGGAATAAAGAAGTAGTTAAAAAAAAAAAAAAGAAATCTATCAACAAAGAAAAGCCCATGTCCTGATGGATTCACCTCCCAATTCTGCAAAAACTTTAGAGACAAGCTTATGCTAAAACTCCTCAACTTCTTTAATGAAATCAAAAAGGAAGCATTACTTTCAATGTCATTCCTGGAAGCAAATGTTACCCTAATACCAAAACCAGAAAAGGATGCAACTGAGAGAACTACAGGCTAATTTCTTTAATGAACGTAGATGAAAAATCCTCAACAAGATACTGGCAAACAGAACGCAGCAAATCAACAAAAAGATCAAACACCATGACCAAGTAGGATCAACTCGAGGGATACAGGGATGGTTCAACATGCTAATCAATAAATGCAATATACCACATTAACAGAAGCAAGAAAAAAATCACACAATCATCTCAATAGATGCAGAAAAGCCACTTGACAAAATCCTAACACCCATTCATTTTTTAAAAAAAATTGAAGAAAATAGGTATAGAAAGTCTTCATATAGAAATACCTGGGTGTCAGGTATTTTGTCTCTGATAAAAGACATCTATGGCAAACCAATGGCCAACATCATACTAAATGAAGATAAGCTCAACGTTTTCCCACTTAAATCGGGAATAAGACAAGGATAGTCACTATCACCACTCCTGTTCAATATAGTTCTCAAAACATTAGTGAGAGCAATTAGACAAGAACAAGAAATAAAAAGGATGTGTATAGAAAAAGAAGTCAAGTTATCATTATTTGCAGATGATATGGTCCTCTACATAGAAGACCCCCAAAACTCCAACAGACTTCTAGAATTAATAACCAAATTCATGTAAGTAGCAGGACACAAACCAACACTCAAAAATCAATAGTGTTTCTGTACACCAATAACAAACTCACCAAGAGAGAAATTAGGGAAACATCACCTTTTACAGTAGCATCGAGAAAAACAAAATATTTAAGAATTAACCTAACCATGGAAGTGAAGGACCTCTACAGTGAAAACTACAGTACTCTGAAAAAGGAGACTGATGAGGACATAAGAAAATGTAAAGATATCCCCTGTTCCTGGATAGGCAAAACCAATATAGTCAAAATGGCCATACTTCCAAAACTGTTATACAGATTTAACCCAATCTCTATCAACATACCAATATCATTCTTCACAGAACTAGAGAGAGAGCAATCCTAAAATTCATATGGAATCAGCAGAGACCTAGAATAGCAAAAGCAATTCTGGGAAGCAAGGGCAAGGCAGGGCACATCATAACCGCAGACTTCAAGTTATAGTGCAAAGCTACAGTGATGAAAACAATGATACTGGCAAAATAAAACAGACTCGTAGACCAAGAGAAGAGAATAGAGGATGCAGAAACAATTCCAGGCATACTCAGCTATCTTATCACTGACAATGGGGCCAAAAGCTTATGCTGGAGGAAAGATAGCCTCTTTAACACGTGATGTTAGGAAAACTGGCTATCCACATGCCAAAGACTGAACCAAGACCCATATCTCTCACTGTGCAATAAACTAAAATCAAAATGAAAGAAAGATCTAAATATCAAGACAGAAACACCTAATCTGCTGGAAGACAAAATGAGTAAAGACATAGTGAAGACATAGGTATAGGCAGAACCCCAGTTGCACAAGAAATAATACCAAGAATCAACAAATGGAATCACACCAAATCTGAAAGCTTCTGAACAGCAATGGAAACCAGTAACAGAGTGAAGAGACATCCTACAGAATGGAAAAAGATTTTTCCAGCTATTCCTTTGATAAAGAACTTATATCTAAAATACATAGCTCAAAAACTAGACTCCCCAAGTTTAAAGATCCAATTAAAATCCATTTCAGTGGACATCTGAAATGAATACACACATCTAGAAAAAGAAGTACAAACAGCCAATATACTTTTAAATATTCAAAATAACTGGCTATTAGAGAAATGCAAATTAAAACAATACTGAAATTGCATTCACTCCAGAAAAAATATGGCTGTCATCAAGAAATCAAACCACCTGCTGGAGAGATCGAAAGGATAAAACAAACACTTCTTCATTGTTGGTGGAAGGGTAAACTGATACAACCACTGTTATGGCTTGTGTCTGATGTGCCCCCAAAGCCTCACGCAGTCATAGGTGGGCTTTTCAGAGGTAGCTGGATCTAGAATGTGAGACACTGAGATTGATTCATGGTGCAATGCCAGGATTCAGGGTGCAAGGATTAAGGCTGTCTGATTACTAGATCAGCCCACTGATTGATTTCGCATCCATCCTGAGCCAGGTAGCCCAGATAGAATACAAAAGGGGCAGAAAGAATCTGCTATTGTTCCTTGCTTGCTTTTGCTGTCTTCTGCTTGCCATTGACTGTTTTTCCTCTGCAATGTCCTTCTGCCTTGCCACCCTGCCTTGGAGCCAGATAATTATGGACTGAAAACTCTACAAACTGTGAGCTAAATAAACCTTTCCTCCTTTAACTGGTTGTCAGGTATTTTGTCTCAGTAATGAGAAAAGTAACTAAGACAACCTCTATGGAATTCAGTATAAAAATTCCTCAAAAAACTAAAAATAGGGCTGGGGATTTAACTCAGTAGTTAGAGTTCGATCCCCAGCACTGGAAAAAAAAAAAACTAAAAATAGAAATTCTATTTTACCCATCTATTCCTCTCCTAGATATCTTCTTCTGAGAGTTAAAGATATCATATTACAGTGATATAGGCATACCCATGTTTACAGCAGCATAATTCATAAATTATGAATGGATAAAGAAAATGCAGTATTTTTTTTAAAATGCAGTATTTTTTTACTTTAGAGTATTACTCTGCCATAAAGAAGGATAAACTTGAGTTATTTGTGGGAAAATGGGTGCAGCTTGAGACCATAATATTAACTGAAGTATATCAGATACATAAGTTTAAATATTAACCACAAGCATGGTTTCTCTTACATGACAAACACAAAATATAAGTAAAATGCAAAATAAAAGACAGACAATAGGAAAAAGAAAGAAAGTTATTGCAATCCAGCAAGGTGAATGTATCTAAAAGTATACCTTCTTTTAGTATAATTGTCTTGTTTTATATGATTGTTAGCCTGTTAATCTGGCTGTCAGTCTGTGTGTATGATAATTAACTTGATAAAAACTTATAAAATAAATAAATCTAATGCTGGTGAAAAAGAAAATAATTAAAATATTTTTTAAAACAGAGGTACATGGGAAGAGAAAAAAGTAAATTGAGATGTGTTACGTACATGTAAGAATTCCTCACAATGAATGTAATCATTATGTACTGCTAAAATGTACTAACAAAAATTAAAATTAAAAGAAATACATATGTGTTGCTAAGTTGCTTTCCTGACTGATTGAACAGATTTAAATTCTCTTCAGCAGTATATGAGATTGTCCATGGGCAAACTTTTCAGTTAAGCAAGGCCAGTTGGTCTTCAGTATTTTGGTTGCTGATAAGACTTGGTCATTGATACAACAAATTATTTTGTAACGGAGCTCTTCATAATCTAGACCCTTTATATTTCTACAGAAATTGTAGAATACAACTGTCCCATATATTTTAAAGTGAATTCCCAGTTTTGGACATTTTTCTCAATAATTTTACTATGCTATATCATGCCATGATAAACATTTTGTATGTATTTGCCCACTTTTGTGGGTGGATGCTAGAAACCAAGGTCTTGGGCACGCTAAGCACACCCTCTACAGCAGAGCTACAGCCTCAGATCCTTTACCTTTCTTAGTACAAATTCCTAGGAATTAGGATGTTAGGTCAATGATTAAATGCATTTTTAAAGGCCCATTATACAAATGGTCAAACTGTCCACGTGAAGAATTTGAAATGTTCTTAGCCTTCTTATCAACAGTAGGTATTATCTTTAAATTTTTCTCTATAATAATCTAAAATTCTATCCTACTATAGTTATAATTTTTATTTTGCTGATTAGCAAAAGAGTTAAAATTTTAATTGTGCTTATAATCCTTCAACATGTCTTGTGAATCTCCAGCTTATATTCTTTGTTGTTTCTGTACTAAAATGATCATATTTTGCAGATGACTTTTAAATGTTCCATACTATTACACATGTTGCAAATATTATTTACATGTATCTTTCAATTTCATTTCTTCCTACTTTTTAAAAACAAAAGTGTACATTCTTTTGGTCAAATCCAATTGTCTTTGCCTTCGTGTTTTTTGCTTCTGGTGATAAGCTTAGAAACTACCTTTACCTTAACATGATATAAATCTATTCCTGTATTTTCTTCCACCATTTCTATGTGTAATCTTTTAGTCAACTTGGAATTTTGGATAAGTCCTGAGAAAGATCTCTAACTTTATCCCCCAGCCCCTCAAGCTTTATTCAAGTACAATTTTTATTTAACTACCTTGATGTTGTCAGTCTTCTATTGTTTTCCCAGAACTCTTAGCTACTGTTTTTAATCTTATACCAAATAGTTAGTACACATATTTAGATTTTTCTTTTATCCAGTAGTCTGTAGCATTGATTTGTTTGTAACATATTCCCATAATGACCTAATTGTTTTGATTACTTTAAATTGATTATATATTTTAATAACAAATGACATGGTGTTAATTTTTTTCAAATTGTTATTGTGTATTTTAGTAGTTCTTGTTCTAAAAATGAATACATAAATATTTAATAGTGGCAAAAAGTAAAAATAATAGATTCTCATGGCTAATAGTTTGAATAGTAAAGAAAGGAATAAAATAAAAAGTGAAGTGGGTGCAGTGGGGTGCGCCTGTAATTGCAGTTACTGGGGAGACTGAGGCAGGAGAGTCACTTGAACCCAGGAGTTTGAGACCAGTCTTGAGAAACACAGTGAGACCTTCTCTCTCCTCTTTCTTAGCTCTTCTATTAATGTTAATATATTTAATGGTTAGAAAGCACTAGTTTAGATAGCTAGTGATCTCTGCCTCATAAGCAAGTCACAATGATGTGTGTTATGTCTGTGGACTTCTTCACACAGACTCCTTCATACAGACTTCTTTATGACTAGTTTTCTCATTTAAAAATACATTTGGCTATCTTTTCATATCAGCACACAAATATCTAACTCGCTCTCTTCAACTCCTTCATAGTTGTCCGTTGTGGAGGAATAAAAAAATTAGTTTGGTCGTCTCTGATTGGAGGCTCTTTAGACTACTTTTAGTTTTTTGTTAGTACAATAATTGTTCATTTTCTCCTAATGAACTTGAGATCATTTTTCCTATTCTAAATATTGTAGTACATTAAATTTATATGACAATTTATGGAAGGATTATTGTCCTAAAGGAGTCTTGAATCCAAGAAGAAGCTGTCTGCTGTCCCTTTTCCTTTTTCTTTTTCTTTTTTGGTGCCGGGGATCGAACTCAGGGCCTTGTGCTTGTAAGGCAACCACTCTAACCACTGAGCTAAATCCCCAGCCCGAAGCTGTCCCTTTTCATTTCTGTGACTGTCTGTGCCTCTGTGGAGTCTTAAACTTCTGTTCACATGGAGCCTTCATATTTAAAAAAATATTTTTGTTGATATCATTTGATCTTTTATTAGATTTTAGAATGGTCTTTTTCCTGTTGTATTTTCCAACTAGTTATTTCTGGTAAGTAGGTAAACCACTGCTTTTTGTGTGTATTTATTTCATGATTTTTCACATTATTAACTAGTAATTATGATAATTTTAACTTCTTCTTTTACGTTTTTTATAAACTATGCCCCTTCTCTGAAAGTAACACTGATTTTATTTTTACATAGGAAAAGTATAACTCCTAATATAACAACTATTAGTGTACTTTCGACAGAGAAATAACAATTGTGGTTTTATTTTTTTATTTGTCTTCTTTACCTGCTTGCAAAGGTACTGGAACAACATGAATTAATAGTGGTTAAATGAGCGTATTTCTTTTTACTTTATTTTACTTTTCTGGGTAGGAAAACACAAAGGCATCGGAATGTGTTATAAAGCTGTACTTTCTTTAAAAATGATTTTTAGTTTGGAATACTTTATGATTTACAGAAAAGTTGCCAAGAAAGTATAGAGATTTCCTGTATATCCTACACCCATTTTCTCTCACTGTTAAGACTATACACAATCAGTTGGGGTTTTAGCTCAAGTGGTAGACCACTTGCCTAGCAAATGCTAATGCCCTGAGTTCAAGCCCCAACACTAAAAAAAGAAAAAAGAAAAAAGAAAAGAAAAACACTATACACAATCATTAAAACCAACATTGATATATTCCTGTTAACTGAACTCCAGACTTTAATTTCGCTGTTTTTTCACTAATGTTTCTTTTCTACTTCAGCATCCAACCCAAGAAACCACATTGCATTTAGTTGTCATGTCCCATTAAGTCCCCTCCTATCTGTGACAGTTTCTGAGGTTTTTTTTTAGTTTTTGAAGAAGTACTAGTCAAATATTTTGTACCTCTCAACATGGATTTTTCTAATATTTTCTCATAGGACTGTGGTTGTTGCTTTGGGAGAACACTACAATGGTGAAATTTCATCTCTCTACATCAAATGATCTGTGCTATTGACATAATTTATCTCGGCAATGTAAACACTGACACTGAGCCAAGATACTATTTGCCAGGTTTCTACCCTGTAAAGTTACCAACCACACATACACACACACACACACACATGCGCACACACACATGCGCGTGTGCACACACACACACACGCCCTACTCTATTCTTGTCTCTCCCCAGTGGTGAGGGATAGAATTCAGGGCTCTGCACACACTAAGCAAGTGCTCTGCCACTGAGCTACGTGCCCACTTCTCTTCTTGCAGCAAGTCACTAAGTCCAGCAAATGCTGAAACTTTAGTGGTGGGACATTCTTATTAAATGATAAACTTTCAGGTGTTTTGCTACTATGACATCAACTCTTGGTTTGATAAAGGTTTTTAAACATGTTAGAAAGTATCTAAAGAAATGTATTTTTACATGGGACATCAACTACTAAATTATAATTTGGGAAAGAAAATAAAAAATGAAGTAGAGGGGAAAGAAAGGCTGGGGTGTAGCTCAATGGCATAGCATGTGCAGCGTGAAGAGAAGAGAAGGGGGAGGGAAGTGGAGGAGAGGGAAGAAGGAAGGGGAGGGGAACTGCAGGGAAGGGAAGGGAAAGGGACAGGAAGGGGGGAGAGGAGAGGTGAGGAGAGGAGAGGAGAGGAAAGGAGGTGTCTTTGAAAAAATTAAAACAATAATAGAAAAAACTTCAATATTTGAATTAATTCACAAGGTGCTCTGAACTAGTGAGAAGCCTGATACATAGATCTCGAGAGAAGTTAAACTTTAATTCAAACAAGGAAACAAATGATTATCTCACGAAAGTCTGTGCTTGTTTAGCGCCAAACCTTTGACATTCCTTTGCCGTGTCCACAGAACCTACAGGACTCTGTCCCAGGAGTTCAGCAAGAGTTTTGGGGATGGAATTTCATAAGCAAGTAAGTTTACTGTTTATCTCCAGAAGAATCTCCTGATTTTCATGCTGCTTAAAATGTATTTGAACCACAAATATATTTTCTGCTACTTTTAAATCTTCTCTAAGGAAGGACACCAGACCCAAAGAAGATACACAAAGGGGCAGGAAGCACCTGAAAGAATGTTCCACTTCATTGACCTTTAGGGAAATGCAAGTCAACAGTGAAATACCACTTTACATTCATGAGGACAGCTAGAGTCAAAAGTCAGAGAATAAGAAGTGTTGATGAAAGTGTGAAGACATTGGAATCTTTATACTCTGGTGGTAGGAATGTAAAATGTGCAGTTACTTTGGAAAACAGTCTAGAAGGTCCTTAAAAATTAAATATAACATTATCACATGACCCAGAATTCTCCTCCTGGTATATATCTGAGATAAATGAAAGTGTATGTCCACATGAAAAGATGCACAAAATGTACACAGCAGCATTATTCATAAAAGCCAAAAAGTGGCTCAACTCAAAAGTTCATCAGCTGACGAAAGGAGAAACAAAATGTGCCAGAGCCACACAATAGAACATTTGTTGGACAATAAAAAGAATGGAGTTCTGATATATGTTAAACGTGGACAAATCTTAAAAACTTTATGCTAAATGAAAGAAACCAGTCACAAAAGAACCTCATATAATTCTGCTATAAGAAATGTCCAGAATAAGCAAATACACAAAAACAGAAAGTACATTGGTGGTTGTCAAGAACTGAAGAGGTTGGAGAAAATAGAGAGTGACTGCTAATGGGTATGGGATTTCTTTGGGGGGTAATTAAAATGTTCTAAAATTGGTTGTGGTGATGGGTGCACAATGTGAATATACTAAAAACCATTGTATTTTATACTTCAACTGCGTGAATTGTATGTTATGTAAATTTACCTTAGCAAGACTATTATTTCAAGAGAGAGGGGGAGAGAGAGATTTTGGAATATGGTCCCAAATCAGGCAGACACTAAGAGCAGAAACTCAAGCCACAAGTTAAGCGAAGAACATAGTCTGTGCATTAGCCCCTATTTCATAACTACAAACAAATATCTGAGGCTGGGTAACTTTACAAAGAAAAGAAGCTTAATTTGACTCACAGTTCTGGAGATCTAATGTCAAGAGGCCACATATGGTGATAACCTTCTAGTTGGCAGAGTCCCAAGGAAAAGCCTCTCTCAGTCTCTCCTTATAAAGCCACCATTATTCAATTACAGGGCTCCACTCTGAAGATCTGATCTAATCCTACTGACTTCCCACAGGCCCCACCTCTAAACACCATAGTCTGATTAAATTTTCACCCTTTTATGAACACCTCACAATGGAAATTAAATTTCAACCCATGAAGCCTTGACAGACACACTTAAACCGTGTCCTAACCATAGCAGGGAGTGTGGGAACGGGTCACAAAAACACAGGGCACCAAAATCGCTTTGAGCTAAGGATCGGTCTTCGCCTGCAGTAAGAGAAATGAGCTCTAACTCAGGATTTGAGGGGCACCCAGGAAAGCCCAGGTTTTAGAGCTGAAATTCCACTGGTATGTGTCAGTAGTAGAAGTGTCTTTCTTTAGATTACAAAGTTGAAATGCAAGTAGTCCAGTGAACAATTTAGTGTGACTCTGTCCATACACTCTTTCTGATTGACAGGGAGGCCCAGCAGGCTTGCATCACGGAGAACACAAGCCTCCGAGGGCCTGTTGTGACAGGTGGCGGCCGTCAGTGTTTCAGAGACATGGCAAGGAAGGCAGCTGAAAAGCTAAGGGACCGGGCAGTCCAGCTAAGTGTTGGCCAGAAGGGGAACCTCCTCTGAGCATATCTCATGGCACCTTCAGAATGAAGTCTTGTCCGCCGTCTTCAGTATCCCCCATCAAGTAGTAAGTGGGACCCCAATTTCTCATCTCTATGGGCCACCTTTGGGTTCTACAATGCTTGCAGTCCTCTTGGACTTACTTACTTATATTCACACATACTATATAATTGTGTTGGCCAATCTCTGAAACCAAGTTTCTGTTGAACTGAACTGCTTCTGCCTCCATTGTGCCCCTTGAATTACTCATGAGATAAAGCTCTTACATCGTCTATCTTTTCAGCCCAGACTCATAAATTGCTGAGCTACAGCACGTGACCCTTGCAGCTCAAGGTCTCACAAGGATCGTCCTAATTCTGTGTTGCAAAATTAATGTTAAATACTGATCAAAACTTGCTAAGCAAGGTTCCAATGTGCCTGACTAGAGAGAGATTCACAGCAGAGGTCCTCAGAGAGGACTCACTGAAGCCACAAGTACCCTGTTGTAGAAGAGGCTCTTACACCCTGAATCAGAATACTAATTGGAAAGATGATACCTGTAGCTCAGACCTAATAAATGGATCACTAGAGTGGAGAAGAGGAGCCAGAATGGCTAGTCTGCATCGCTCCAGCCCCTGCACCTCCAGCATTCCAAATAGCCTGAGGGAGGCACAGCAAAAGAAACCACCAACAGAGTGAAGAGACATTCTGGAGAACAGGAAAAGAATTTTATCAACTACTCTCAGACAAAGGACTAATATCCAGAATATATAAAGAACTCAAAAAAAAAAAAATCAGACCCACAGAATTTAAAGACCCAATCCAAAAATGGGCATCTGAGACACTTCTCAGATGAAGAAGTATAAACATCAAATAAACATATGAAAAATGTTCAACATCACGGTCATGTGAGAAACGCGAATTAAAACCGTTATTCTTTCTCACTCCAGAAAAAATGACTATCATCAAGAAATCTACCAATACAAATGCTGGCCAGGCTATGAGGACAAAGGAATTCTTCTCCATTGTTGGTGGGAATGTAAACTGGTAGAACCACTATGGAAATCAGTATGAGATTCCTCAAAAATCTAAAACTAGAGGTTCCATTTGACCCAGCTGATTCCCTTCTAGGTATCTTCCCAAAAGAGTTAAAAGCATCACACCACACCCATATATGCATACCCATGTTTATAGCAGCACAATTTATAATAGCTAAATCTTGGAAACAGCCTATATGCCCATCTACAGATGAACAGACAAAGAAAATACATTTACATACCATGGAGTACTACTCTGCCATAAAGGATAAACTTGAGTAATTTTTAGGTAAATGAATGCACCTCAAGGCCATGATTTTAAGTGAAATAAATCAGACACATATGTTTAAATGTCACATTGTTTCTCTTGCATGAGAAACCTGAAGGGTAAATAAGGAGCAAAACAGAGGACAGATATTGCTTAGTAGGAAGAACATGCTCAGATGGGAAGGAGAAGGAGGGAAGGGGAAGGGGGAAGAGAAGGAAGGGAAAAGGGAAAAAAGAATGAAAGAGAAAGAATGGAAACAAAGCCTTTGTAAGTGGGACAGGAAAGAAGGGTTGAAAGGAGGGGAAGGGAATGAGAAAAAAGAAGGATTAAGATATATTATATACAGGCACAAATTCCGTATGATGAATGTGATCATTATATATGGTAAATATGTACAAATAAATAAATAAACAATAAGGAAACTAAAAGCCTGAGGGAGGGAATGAACAAACGAGTGCTGCGGAGACTGACCTCCTGGGTCAGACTCTGTACACACCAGCCCCTGTGTGCCGTCGCCTCTCACTGCAGTGTGACAGCAACTTCACCAGAACTCACCAAGAGCAGAACCACTCCCACCTTGGCCAGAGAGAGGATAAAGGGTGAGGAGGTGCTGCAGACTCCTGTGTGCGTGCACGCCTGCCCCACAGACTCTGTGCACTCCCACCTGTGAGTGAATTGCCAATTTCCACAGTCTCGTGCCAGCCATCTCCTGAAGATCCTCCAGCCAACACACGAATGTTTTCGGGGATTCATGACAGCCCCTGACAGTCAAATGCTAATAATCCTATGTCAGATTCCACCATCGCGCCCCCAGGAGGGAGGAGGCCAGACCAGGAACTGCATCAGTTTCTGCCTGTGAGCCAACAGTGAATTCCTGAGACCGGGTTTGCATAGGTTTTGCAGTGCGAAGAGGTGATACTGTTACCAGAATGCCAGGGGCATTTCCCATGTTGACAAAGAAGGAAACTACAGAATGCAGGAGGGAGAGTGCAAGCAAGTTTATTTAAAAGATATATATAAAGGTGAATCAAATGGAACCTCTAGTTGTAGTTTTTTGAGGAATCGCCACACTGATTTCCACAGTGGCTGGACCAATCTACATTCCCACCAACAGCGGAGGGTTCCTTTTTCCCCACAGCCCTGCCAGCATTTGTTATAGGTTGATTTTTTGATAATCGCTGTTCTTTCTGGAGTGAAATGGAATTTTAACCTTGTTTTGATTTGCATCTCTCAAATGACGAGTGATGTTGAACACTTTTTCATGTATTTATTTGCCATTTTTACTTCTTCATCTGAGGAATGTTTATTCATTTCAGATGCCCATTTTTGGATTGGGTCTTTAAATTTGGGAGGTTTGATGTTTTTCAGTTCTTTGTATATTCTAGAAGTTAGACCTTTGTCTTTGTCTGGGGGACAGCTGCCAAAAATTTTTTCCCAGTCTGTGGGTTTTCACCATGCTCTATTGGTGATTTCTTTTGCTGTGCAAAAGCCTTTTAATACGTTGTGGTCCCAAGTACTGATTCTTTGTATTGTTTCCCATGCAGTCTGAGTTCCCAGAAGAATTAAAATCATCATACCACAGCAATATATGCACAACCATGTTCATAGCAACACAATTTGTAATAGCTAAGTCTTGGAAACAAGCTAAACGCCTAACAACTAAGGAATGGCTAAAGAAGATGTGGTTTTTCTACACAATGGAGTACTACTCTGCCATAAAAAGGATAAACTAGAGACATTTGTAGTTAAATGGATGTACCTTGAGAACATACTCTTAAGTGAAATAAATCAGACACTCACGAGTACACATCGAATTGTTTCTCTGATATGAGAAACAGTAAGTGTAAATAAGGACAAAGAGGTGTAATAGATATTATATAAAAGGAAGATAATATTCAAAAGAGAGGAGAACTAGAAAGGGGGAAGGGGGAAAAGAAGAAGGAAAAAAGAAAGAAAAGGGAAAGGAAAAAAATGGAAAAATATAAATAAACCTGCTGTAAGGAGGGAGCAGAAGGGGGTGGGTAAGAGGGGGGAAAACAAACATACATCATGTACAGGTACAAAATAACCATGATAGTAAATAGGGAGGGAGGAGAGGGTGAGGGGAGGAGAATGGGAAAAAAAGAAGCAACAAGATATGTCATGTACAGGTACAAATCCCCTATGATGAATGTTATCACTATGTACATGTAAAATGTACCATTAAAATAAAATTAAAAAAAAAGAAAATAACCGTGATGAATGTGACCATTATGTATACAATGTACTAATACATGCTCTAATAAAAGTATGTACTAATACATACTTTTACCAAGTATGCTCTTGGTAAATAAATAATTAATTAATTAATTAATTAATTAAAACATGGATATACATACCTAAGCTATTATACTACACTTCATTTCTTTCAACTGGTGCTTGTAAACAATTTACAGTACCTTGAAAAATTAATACAGAATAAAATCACTTTAACACTCAAAAAATAAATAAATAAAAGATATAAAGGCAAAAAAGTAAACAATATAAAGGCAAGAATGTAAAAGTTATAAAGGCAAGGAAGTAAAGCTCCCACTAAGTGGAGGGGTTCTGAGTAGGGTACCCACGAGAGCTCTTAGGGGATTTGGAAGGGAGTTCGGGCCACTGTGTAAGCAATATAATCTCAATCCTATGGGAGACTACATAATTTTTAGCAACCAATCTATGCAGTGTTCAAGCAGTGCTATGCAGGACTCATGTGCCCTTGAGGCAATGGCCTGCCTGATGATGCTTTGGGGAGGTCCCAGACAGCAGAAAGGCACCTGGCAGATGTTTCTCTAAGATCCCTGGAGGGTTGTGCCTGAGCAGACTCCATGTGGGGTTTCCTGATACCATTCTGGGGCCATGTTCCTTACCGCCTAATAGAACCCTAACTCCTGTCTCCCTAATTCCTGCTACATTGTGAGTGTGGCTGCATACAATGAGCCCACAATCAAAGAAAGAAGGGAATGCAGTGAACCCTCGGCCTTCTGACAAAGCGGTCATGTGTGAATCACATGTGTGTTCTCTTATTGGAGTATTTGAACTGAATTCCCACTGGATAGCTTTTGTGATTTGGTTCTTGCTTTGTTTTGATTTGATTTGATTTGATTTGATTTAGTTGTTGTTCATTTCCCCTCCATCTTCTCGGCCCCTTATCTAGTTTAAGCTACCACAGAAATACTATTTCCTAATTTTTTACTTGTTTCTCTCACTTTTTAAATTTCTCTTCTCAAGTTTTCAGTTTTCCATATTCTGCTCTTTCTCAGTCACTCCTACTTTCTCTTACAATTTCCATCTCTATTCTATTCCTTTTGTTCTCACTTGTCTTAGCCCTCTCTCTTCCCTTGACTCTTCCCCACTTTACAGGTGTACAAATGTACCAAAATATTCTGACAACAGTTTCCTCAATACCAAGGTGCACCTCGTTCCTCTACATCTCATCCTCACCCCCACAAATATCTTCTGAAAACCCTCAATACTAACTCTTCAATCCAACTAAAGGTCCTCCAACAGAATCTGACACCGTATCTAATTTTATTCATACTGTATTAATAGTCCCCCACCTACCTCCCCCATACAGACTTACACTCCTCTTTCACCCAACACTCAACCTCTCCCCTCCACTTCTCTTTCCACATTGTACTGGTCACAACAATAGAATACAGGCTGCAAAGAGTATTGATAAAAGATGAAATTATAAATAAAAGGCCTATCACATACAAGCAATGTATGATCATATCCATTCATGCTGTTTTAAACACAAATAATTCTTGCCTCAATACACAGGGACAGACTGCTACACTTTTGAATACTGTCTACTTGTTGAATAGCTATCTATCATCTCTCTCTTCCCACTTTTCTCAAAAAAAAAAAGACACAGAGTCCAACTCACTTATATTAAATAGCTGATGGGGTAAATAATAGCTCTAGACAAATAAAGCTGAAAATACATCACAGGAAGGCAGTATATTACTAAGATCTTCATGTCTATTACAAACTCTCCTAATCCTACTAGACCTCAACACTCAGCTCTAAAAAAGGGAAAAGGGGAGAACAGATATGCATACATACACATAACATGGGAAAACACTCATGTGTATGTATATCTGTGTATGTATGTATGTCCCCCAACTCACCCAAGACAGATCCAGGGGGCACAAATGGAGAGGAAAGTAAACACTAGTTAGCAGAGCTCTACGAATTGATTAAAGAAAAGTTTAAAAAAAAAAACAACTTGGCAAATTTGAAGACACAATCCAAATGTTTATGAAATTATCACACAAAAAGTCCCAGGTAGTTATGAGAAAAACAAATAAAAAAATTAGAAGACATGAGCAACATACTTCAAAACATGAATGACAAATTGACCAAAGATATAAAATCCACAAAAACGTATCGGACAGAAATATCAGATATAAAAAAATACAAAGAATTCCTAAATCTCAGAAATGATCAATGTGAAGACAGGGTTTCTGAAATCAGGGATATAAGAGTAAATTATGAGGAAGTACTCAGAGAAGCCCCAAAAAAGATGAGAGAACAAGAAAAATTCATCTCATAGCTATCAGATGACACTAAGAAGACCAGCCTAAGGCTAACCAAAAGTTAGAAAGAAACCAAAAGATATACACACAGAATAATTAATTTGATTATGGAAATCATAACAGAAAACTTCCCAAATATGAAAAAAGAGTTCAACATACAAGTAAATGAGGCTTACAGAACACCAACAATGCCAAAAAAAAAAAGACAATACTGAAAGCAGATCATAATACCAGATGTCCAACAACAACAAAAAAAATCTTTTTGAAAGTGGTCAGAGAAAAGCAAAGAAATCACATAAAGTGGTAAATTCATTAGAATGTCAACAGACTTCTTAACACAAGTTTAAAGACCAGAAGAGCTTTGAATGAAGTATTTCAAGGCCTAAAAGCAAAGAACTTCCAGCCCAGATTAACTTATCTACCAAAACATTCCTTCAAAATAGATGGAAAATGATATTTCATGACAAAGAACAACTTGAGAGATTTATGAATATCAAAATAGCACTCAAAAAATATTCAAAAATATCCTGGACAGAAACAAAGAAACCTACAAATCTAAAAATCCAGATGGAATGATTATATCCATCTGGAAGACAAATACATAAAAAATAGGAAAAGCAAAGCAAAAGAGCTGATAATAGAAAAAGAGCACAATGTTAGGAATTAAGGGCTGGGGATTTAGCTCAGTGGTTAGAGTGCTTGTCTTGCAAGCACAAGGCCCTAAGTTCGATTCCCAGCACCAAAAATTTAAAACAAAAGGAAATAATACCTCTCAGTAATATCTCTCAATTTTAATGGCCTCCACTAATGAATTAAAGCACACAAATTGGCAGACTGGTTCAAGAAACAGAATTAAGTCTGTTGTTTTCAAGAAATTTATCTAATCCAAAAAGATATTTGTTTTAGTTACTTTTCTCTCGCTGCTGGGACAGAATACCCGACACCCAAAGTTAAGGGAAGAAAGGTTTATTAGCTCACAGTTTGTAAAGATTTCAGTCCACAGTCAGTTGGGTCCGAGGCAGGGCAGCATCACAGACGGCAGCAAAGTAAGTGAGGAATGCAAGCAAGCAATGCAAACAAGCAGCTAATTAGCTTCTTCCTGTATTTTATATCTTATCTAGGCTACCTGTCTTTAGGGTGGGCAGCACTCCCACCCTTAATCCTAATACCCTTAATCTTAGTTTCACATCCTTGATCCCAGCAGAACCATGCCAAACCGATCAATGGATTAATTTAGTAACCACACACTCTAGATCTAGCTATCTCTTACCACATGAGGCTTTAGGGGGACATCTAGACACAAACTATAACAATATTCAAAAGCTAAAAATCAAAGGATGGAAAACAATATTTCATCCACTAGGACTCCAAAAACAGGTAGGGGTAGGAATTTTACTCTCAGATACAGTAAATTTCAAGTTAAAACTGATCAGAGGAGACAAAGAAGATCACTAAATACTAGTTAAGGGAATAATCCAACAAGAATTTATAATGCTTGTAAATATATATGTACTGAATTCTAGAGCATTTATCTTCAAAAAGCTCTGGACATAAATAAATCAAATACTAACAATAATAGAGGGCAATGTCAAAACACCAGTTTCACAAAGAGGTAGATCAACTAACCAAATAAATAAATAAATATCAAAGCTGAACCTTGCTCTTGAGCATATGGACTTAATAGATATCTGTAGACTATTCTACCCTACTACAGTAGTGTACACTTTCTTCTGTGTAACACATGGAAATTTCTCCAAAATAGATCAAATATTAGTCCACAAAGCCTACTTAAACAAATATATAAGAATTTAAATCACTCCCTGTTTACTATCAGACCACTGTGCAATGACTAGAAATAAATCACAGAAGACACCACAGGAAATTTAGAAGCAACCAGAAACTTAACAGCACATTCCTGAATATCCAAACGACCACAGAAAAAAATCAAAGAAAAAATTAAAAGATTTCTAGAAGCAAACGACAATACCTGTTACCCATGTTTATAGCAGTACAATTTGTAACAGCTAAATATTGGAAATAGCCCATATGCCATATCAAAAGATGAATGGATAAAGAAAATGTGGTACTGTGTTTATATACAATGGGGTACTACTCTGCTATAAAGAAGGATAAACGCGGCCTTTTTAAGTAAATGGATGATTCTCAAGACCATAATATTAAGTGAAATAAATCAGATAATCAGGTTTAAATAACACGTTGTTTCTCTTATGCGAGAAACTCAAAGTATAAACAAGGAGCAAAATGGAGGATATGTGGGGGACTTGGCTAAGGAACTAATGGTTAATTAAACTGTGGGACAAAAGTGCATAGGCTCTATGAGGAGTGAAAGGTTAAAATACAGAGCAAAAGCACATTTTTTTCATTTTTCTCCTTTACTTTCTTCCTTTCCTCTTCATCAGTTTATAGGGGTTTGGTGAATTTTCTTTTGTGTTTTTGCTTGTTTCTTATGCCTTTTTCTTATTTCTTTTCTTCTTTATCTCTTTTTTTCTCTTCTACCTTTGCATTTTCTCCCTTTAACATTTTCTTTCTCATTTTTACTCCCTATATAATTTCTTTTTTTGCTAGGCATGGTGGTACATGCCTGTAATCCCAGCACATGAGAGACTGAAGCAGGAGGATCACCCTCAAGCTCAAGGCCAGCATGGGCTACATAATAAGTTTGAGGACAGACAGCCTGAACTACATACTGAGACCCTGTCTCAAAAGACCAAAATTTTTTTCTTTTTTCCATTTTTCCTTTATATTCTATTTCTCATCAGTTTTTTCTCTTACCTTTATCTAATCTATAAACATCCTTCTATTTGCCAATATGATTATCTGATTCACTATTCTCTCCTCCTTCTCATAGCATATACTTTAAGGTTTCACATTTTTCTTCTTACAGTCCCCCTTTCCCACTTCCTATATCTTTACAGTATTGATAATCTTTAGATAGTTAACTCTATAAAATTAATGTTGAATTATTTTCTATCATTAGCAGAAGTATATCTGTCACATTTAGTGTATATAAGCTATAAGTCAATACCTGGATTGTCTTAATAGTACAGCATAGTTGTGGGTTACATCTCTGAATAAGGGTGACACATAATTGGTTCTTATGGTATGTTAATATTCAACTTTTCTGGATGATACTATTGCAGCTGGTTTACTTGATATTACAAGGATCACATAATTGCTATTAATGAGTTTTCTTTGTAAGGCAACATATGGCAGAGCGCTAAACAGCAGAGAAACAACCTCTCCGAGATTTGTTATCCAGACGCTAGAAATATAGCAACGTGAACAAGAGAAGAAAGAGGGAAGTGAGTTCCCAGGATCAGGCAGGGATCTGAAGTGAGAAGCAAAGCCCACCAAGAGAGCAAAATGAGACCCGTCAGAGCAGAAGGAGGGGGCAGATGGCACTTTCTCACAGAGCCCCAGCTCTCAGCACAGGAGAGGCAGCTCAAGATGTGCAGTGACTACTGGTGACCCCAGAGGCCTCCGCGGAAAGACATACCAGTGGAAGAGAGCAGTGGACACAGCAGACTTCAGTGGCTGATGAGTTATTTGGGTTCAGGTGTCCCCCAGGAGAGGCCTCGAGCACCTTCTTTGACGAGAACAGCTAAGTTCCTTTCAGGAGCACCAACTGCAGCAGAGCTTCTCCTGGGAAACAGCCTGCAACTATCTTTTGCTCCCGTTCTCCTTTATGTTGCATCGGCAACAACCCTCAGGTGGATCCTCCACACCCAGAATCATACCAATTCAGTCCAGCTGGGCATTCTGCCACGCGTTGACCAAGATAATAAGTCCACCACAGGTGGCAAATTAATAGTTAGCACAGTTTGTCATTTTCTAGGCTATGTTTGATACTATTGTTATTACTGATTGTACTACTTTAGCTAAGGTGACAGAATTGTCCTAATTAGTTGTTCTTCCATGTATGCCAACACTGAGATTGCAGACGGTCATAAACAACACTATAGGCCAGGGGCAAAGAACCAGAGGCTAGGCCAAATAGCAACTTCTCAGCCCCAACAAATTGAAGCGGTAGGATCTTGCAACAGTCTCAAAACCCAAAAACCAGCTACACCTGGAAGACATCTCTGAGGAAGTAGCCATTTACAAAGGGTTCTCAATACTAGCAATAAAGTTACCTACCATAAGCAACTCACAAGTATCAATCTAGGAATTAAACTGAAAAAAAATAGAAAATGAGAAGACATATAAGCAAGATGCAAGCCACCTACCCAGACTCTTGGAAGTGGTAATAGAGGAAGTAACAAAGCAGATGAATGAAGCTCTAGAAAAAATAAAAATAGAAATAATTTCTCCCATAACTACAGAGATAGTGACCAGAACAAAAGACATGATTAGTGACTCTAGGCAGATACAGATAAAAACAAAAAAATAGGGAAGCTTAGGAAAATGATGGAAAACATGAATTCCCAACAAAAGAAAGAAACGTACACCAACACTCAGATTGCCTTTGTGGCATTGAAATACCAGTGTACATTCCCAGAGAATTCAGTGTTGGGCCAATTACACTGCATCCTCCTCTCCCAAATTAACAAAGGTGGTCAGACCTCGGGACTGAGGCAAAGGACTATAGTTAGTAATACCCAAAGTATATCACTGAAAAGCAACCACCTAAGAAGATCTCTACATTAGCAAAAAAGTGTTTACACTAAAAGCATCTACAAAACACAGCACAAAACAAAACAATAAAAAACTATAAACATGAATGGACAAGGCAATAAATGTTTCCCAAAACTCCCAACTCTGCATAAGCTAATCAAGGGGACATCAATAGGGAAACTAGCATAAACCACATGCCTGAATTAAATAATATCAGAAGATGTTAGAAAAAAGTTCAAAGAGGTACCAACAGGATCACAGAACATATAACTAAAGAGAAGATGGAAGTAATAACCAAAATTATCCATGAGCTTTCCAAAGACACTAATAAAAAGCTTGCTGAACAAAATGATACAAAACATGAATAAGCGGCTGACCAAAGAATTAGAGCACATGAAAACATTTCGATCAGAAATCTGAGATATTAAAAATTATATTGAAAGCATGGGTAACAGAAGCAACCAATGTGTGAACAGATTTTCAGAACTAGAAGACAATCGCCCTCTAAACACGATTAATCAAAGACACCTTAAAAACAACAGAATAAGAAAAATGGATCCAAAAATTGCTACATGATGTAAAGAAGAATAATATAAGAGTAACTGGAGTAACTCAAAAAATCAAAAGCCAACATAAATAGTATTAAAAAAAAAAACTGTTGACAGAAATAATGGTGGAAAGCTTCCCAAATATAGGGAAAGAAATAAACATACAGATAAGTGAGGCATATAGAACTCCAAACAGCCATGACCAAAAGAGAACCTTGCCACATGACATTAGACTCAGTATAACAGAAGTCCGTTATAAGGACAACATCTTAAAAGCTGTAAGAGAAGGGCAATGAATCACATATAAAGGTAAACCCATTAGAATTACAGCAGACTTCTCAACACAACCCTAAAGGCCAGGAGAGCTTGGAGTGAAGTGTTTCAAGGCCTAAAAGATAACAACTTCCAAACCCAATTTATGAATTCTGCAAAACTTCCCTTCGAAATTGACAGAGAAGCAAGATATTTCCATGACAAGGAACACCTCAAGAAATACATGACCACCAAAGAAGCATTTTAGAAATCCTCAGAATAGCCTAGAAAGAAGCCCACAATGACAATAAGGCAAAAAGAATGAGCATACCTGGCAAAATAAGCAGCTAAGCAAAAGGAAAAAATAAGGAAATCAGCAACAGGAAAATAATGCAATGCCAGGAATAAACCAATACTTTTCAGAAACAACATTCAGTGTGTATGGTCTCAATTCCCCAATTAAAAGACATAGACTGGCAGAATGGATCAAGGAACAAAATCCAGTGATAAGCAGTATACAAGAAACAAATTTAATTCAAAAAGAAACCCATAGTTTAAAAATCAAGGAATGGAAAACAATGCAATGGGAACCTGGAACAGAGAAAAGTAGTTATCCTATAGTTTTAGACAAAGTGGATTTCAAGCCAAAACAGATCAGAAGAGACAAAGCCACTACATATTGGTTAGGGGAACAATCCAAGAGAAATAGATAACAATTATAAACATAAATGAACCAAATACTGGCATGCCCAACTTCATAAAACAAACACTATTTGACATAAAAATTCAGATAAACACCAATACAATTGTAATGGATAAACTCAATAACCCTTGAACCAAACATTCAACAAATGGATGTAACAGATATCTACAGACTGTTCCATCCAACAGCAACAGAATACACTTTCTCCTCAGCAGCATGTAACATTTTCTCCAAAATAGACCACATACTAGCTCATAAATCATGCTTAGCAAATGCACAAGAATCAAGTTTCCCATATCAGATCATAGTACAATGAAAATAAAATCAATGTCAAAATAAAACCACAGAAACTATGCAAACATATGGAAATTAAACAATACCCTCCTGAATAAACATGTGAACTGCCAAAGCTGAACCAAGAAGATACAAAAATCTGAAGAACACAACATCAGGGGATGAAATCAAAGAAGTAATAAAAAAAAAAACTACCACATAAAAAAATCACAGATTCCAACTGATTCACCATCAAATTCTACAAAAACTTTAGAGATGATCTAATGTCAATAATGCTCAAACTCTTTAATGAAGTCAAAAGGAAAACAGTACTCCTAAAGTCATTCCCAGAAGAAAATGTTAGCCTGATTTCAAAATCACAAAGGACCCAACAAAAAAGATAACTACAGACCAATCTCTTTAATGAACATCAGTGCAAAAATCCTCAATAAGATACTAACAAACAGAATGCAACAAATCATCAAAAAGATCATACATCATGACCAAGTAGGATCTATTCCAGTGATACAGGGATGGTTCAATATACACAAATCAATAAATGTTATAGGCCAAATGAACAGAAGCAAGGAGAAAATCTGATGATCGTCTCAATAAAGGCAGAAAAAGCACTTGACAAAAATCCAAACTCCATTCATGATTAAAAAAAATAATAAAATCTGAAGAAAACAGGTAAAAAGGTCTTTATCTCAATCTGATAAAAGCCATCTATGACAAACCAATGGCCAACATCATGTTAAATGGAGACGCTGAAAGCTTTCACTCTAAAATCAGGAACAAAACAAGGATGTTAACCCTAACTACTCCTGTTCAATATTGTTCTCCAAACATTAGCCCAAGCAATTAGACATGAGAAAGAAGTAAAAGAGGTATGAAGAGGAAAGGAAGAATGATTATTATTATTTGCAGATTACATGATTCTTTACACAGAAATCCCCAAAAACTCCACTGAAAGACTCTTAGAACTAAGAAACAAATTCAGTAGTGTAGTCTGATACAAAGTCAACACAAAAATCAATAGTGTTCCCTGCGCCAACAACAAACTCATCAAGAAAGAAACTGGGGAAACAACACATTTCACAATATCCCTGAGAAAAATTAAATATTTAGCAATCAACCTAACTAAGGAAGTTAAAAGCTTCTGCAAAGAAAACCACAGTACTCTAAAAAAAGGAGATTGAAGAGGATATCAGAAAATGGAAATATATCTCATGTTCCTGGTCAGACAGAACCAGTATTAACAATATGGCCATACTTCCAAATCTGTTTTACAAATTTAATGCAATCCCAATCAAATTGCATTAAATTTTACAAATTTAAATTTTACAAATTTACAAATTTAATGCAAACCCAATAGCATTCCTCACACAACTATAGAACACCATTTTAAACTTCTTATGGAGCCAGAAGAGACCTAAAATAGCAAAAACAATTCTGGCAAAAAGCACCAGACAGAGGGATCACAATCCCAGACTTTAAGTTATACTGCAAAGCTACAGTGATAAAAGCAGCATGGTACTGGCAAAAAAACAGACGAGTGGATTAATGGAAAGGAATAGAGGATGCAGATACGACTGTAGGCACACTCAGTTACCTTATCTTTGACAAAGGTGCCAAATGCTTTTGCTAGAGGAATGATACCCTCTAACAAATGGTCCTGGGACAATTGGCTATCCACATGAAGATTGAACCTAGACCCATATCTTTCACCATTCACTAAACTTTGATCAAAATAGATCAAAGATCTAAATATTAAAACAGAAACAATCTGCAGAAAGATAAAATAGATAAAACTCTCAAAGACATAGGCACAGGCAAAGACTTTCTGAACAGAACCCTAGTTGTACAAGAAATAATACCACAAGTCAACAAATGAGATCACATAAAATTAAAAATTTTCTTCACAGCAAAGAAAACCAAATGGGGAAAAATTGCCAGCTATTAGACACAGAACTAATAGATAGAATATATGAAGACCTCAAAAAGTTTAGACATGCCAAAGTCAAAGCCCCAAACAACGAGAATCTGACATGAATAGACATTTCCCAGATGAAAAATTACAAATGACCAATATATGTGAGAAAAATTTTCAACATTGCTGGTCATTTGAGAAATGCAAGTCAAAATAACACTGAGACTCCAACGCACTATGAAAGAATGACTAACTTCAAGAAATCAAACAATAATAAATGCCAGAGAGGCCACAGGAGCAAAAAAGCCTTTCTTCATTTTCTGTGGGAAGTGTAAACTGGTAAAAAAAAAAAAAAAAAAAAAAAAAAACCACCACGGAAATCAATATGGAGATTCCTCAAAAAACTAAAAATAAAAATTTGATCCAGCTATTCCCCTTCTAGATCTCTTTCTGAAAGAGTTAAAGATATCATATTGCAGTGATATATGCATACTCATGATTGTAGCAGCACAATTCGTAATAGCTAAAGTTTGGAAGCAGCCTATATGTCCATTAACAGATGAATGTATAAAGAAAATATGGTATTAATACACAATGGCGTACTACTCCGCCATAAGGGATAAACTTCAGTCATTTGTAGGACAATGAGTGCACCTTGAGACTATAATGTAAGGGTGTAACATGAAGCAAATCTGACCCAATGTATAAATAAAATCCAAAATAAAAGACAGACAATAGACCAAAAAGAGAAAAGAAAAAAGTTATTGTAATCCAGCATGGCAAATATATCTAAAATTGTACATTGATTTAGTATAGTTCTTGTACCTGTTTCATATGTTTTTGGCCTATTCGTCTGACTGTAGAGTTGTCTTTATGATACCTAACTTGATAAAGATAAAACAAAAAAGTAAATATGATTATGGCAAAAAAAAAGAAAAACTTTTAAAACAGTGTGAAGGGGAAGGGGAATAGAAAAAGAATCAAGATATGTTAGGCACATGTACCAATTCCCCACAATGAATGATTACATTCACTGTGGGGAATTGGTACATGTTGCAAATATGTACTAATAAATTTTTTAAGAATCAGTCATTAAAGCAAAAAAATAGAAACTGAAGACTTTTTCTCCATAATCAGACACAACACAAAAATCCCACTATCAACGCTTCTGTTCTACATAATACTTGAATTGTAGCCAGAGTAATCAGGCAAGAGAAGGAAATAAAAGGAATATATACAGGAGAGGAGTTCAGTTATTATTTGCAGGTGACATGATAATCTACATAGAAGGCCCAAAGAATTCCATCAAAAAACCCTTAGAATGAATAACCAATTTCAGGAATGTGGCAGGACACAAAATCAACACACAAAAATCAATAGTACTTGTCTATACCAGTAATGAACTCAATGAGAAAGAAATTAAGAATACCACTCACAATGAAAACGAAAACTAAATACCTAAGAATTAACCTAACCAAGGAAGTGAAAGACCTCTGCAATGAAAACTACAGTTTTCTCTCTAAACTACTCTAAAAAAGGAGATTGAAGAGGACATCAGAAAATAGAAAGATGCCCTCTGTTCCTGGATAGGCAGAACCAGTATTTTCAAAATGGTCATACTCTCAACACTGATATATAGATTCAATGCAATCTCGATCAAAATGCCAACAGCATTCATCTCAGAACTAGGGAAAACTATCCTAAAATTCATATGGAACCAAGAGAGACCCAGGATAACAAAAGCAATCCTGGACAACACGAGCAAAGCAATGCTAGAGGCATCACAATATCTGGCTTCAAATTTTACTACGTATCAAAGGTGATAGGAACAGCATGTTACTGGTACAAAAACAGACATGTGGATCATTGGAACAAAATAGAAGGCACAGAAATATCCCCAGACACATTAAGCTACTTGATCTTCAATGAAGGCACAAAAACATACATTGGAGAGAAACAGTCTTTTCAATAAACAGTGCTGGGAAAATTGGTTATCTGTATGTGAAAGATTGAAGCTGCACCGATATCACTCACCAAGTACTAAACTAAAATCAAAATGGACCAAATATCCAAACAATAAAAGAGAAAAATGAATTTACTGGAAGATAGGTAAAATATTTGAAAGACATAAGTGTAGTCAAGGACCTTCTGAACAGAACTCCAATTGAACAAGAAATAACAGCCAGAATCAACAAACGCGATCCTATCAATTTTAAAAACTTCTTCATAGTGAAGGAAACAATCAGTAGAATAAAGAGATAATCTATAGAATGGGAAAAAAAATTTTTCCAGCTATTCCTCAGAGAGAGGACTAATATCTAGAATACATGAAGAACTAAAAAAAATTAGACCCCCCCAAAATCAAGAAATTGGCAACAGAAATAGACATTTCTCAGAAGAAGTGCAAATGACCAAGAAACATATGAAAAATTTTTCCACATCTCTGGCCATTGTAGAAATGCAAATTAAAACAACACTAAAATTTCATAGTATACCAGAAAGGATGGCAATCATCAACAAAACAAATAATAAATGCTGGTATGACTGCAGTGAAAAAAAAGAACCCTTCCACATTGTTGGTGGGAATATAAACTAATACAGCCATTGTGGAAATCAGTATGGAGATTTCTCAAAGAACTAAAATTAGAAATTCTATTTGACCCAGCTAGTCCCCTTCTAAGTATCTTCCCAGAACAGCTAAAGACACCATATTATAACGATACGTGTATACCGATATTTATAGCAGCACAATTCATGATAGCTAAATTCTAGAAGCAGTCTGTATGCCCAGCTACAGAAAAATGGATAAGGAAAATGTATTATCTATATATAATAGAATACGAAGAGAAAGATAAATTTGAGACATTTGTGGGAAAACGGAGGCACCTGGAAAATATAATGTTAAGTGAAATATGTCAGACACACAAGCTTAAATACCATACGGCATCGCTCATTCAAGTAAGGCAAAATAGAAGTAAAGGGTCAATAGAAGGAAACAGGGACGTAGCTCTAAATGGGAAGGAGTCCAGAAGACCAAAGTTAATGTAAGAGGCTATGAGAGAGGGGAAGAGAAAGACTTAAAATGTGCCATATACACGTACCAAACACCCAAAATAAATGCAAACATATGTCATAAACATGATCTAAACATAATATTAACAATAAGAATTAAACTGGGGAAAGGCGGTTTAGAGATGGAGGGAGGGAGCTGGGTGAGGAGGGTAGCAGAATTAAAAAAGAATCAAGTTGTGTCATGTAAATGCACCTTCTCCCTGACATGAATGCCAACTTCAAGGGCTGCAAATAGGTACTAATAAAATAAAATAAAAATAAAATATCAAAAAATTGCTTGCCTTGGTGCGAAGTTTGGCCACAGGCACCGTGTCATAGTATGCTAAACGAGAATCACTGTGCTGTACAAAACACACATGCACTCTACAGGGGTGCCAATTGGGGGGTGCGCATCCATTTTAAAAGGTACCTGTACTTTTTCACATAAACAGAGCTGCACTTGAGTTTTTCCATAGTCTCTTCCTATCTTGGAATTACAGATTTCCCCCCTAAAACAAATGTACTGGATCTCTAGCGGTTTCCTGCTTTCCATGGCTATGAGTCAGAATGAGAAAATCTCGGCTCTTTAACAAGTGTCAGCTCCTAAGGGTTAGGGATGCTAGTTAATTTTTAAAGATTTTTACTTTCTATAACTCCTAATAGTAGTTCTCTATCTGGGTTGTGTAAAGGAGGAAAGAAGACAGTTTTCAAGCTACCTTCTACTTTCCAGAATTACAATCAAATTGTTCCCCCATTGGATCTCTCTCAAGAAGCACTAATCCAGCTCTTGCCAGGAAGTGCTCAGCAAGATAGCCACTGATTAACTGATGGCCAGTATTTTGGCCCTGTGTACTCAGATTATTTTGCACTGTGTGGGCCAGACAAACTTTCTTTAACGATTTTGGCTGTTGTGAGCTTCAGCTTTCTGTCTCTAGATTGCAACAGATGTAAGGGGTTCCCCCCAGCATATCCCTTCTCCATTCTTCGTCCTAAGATGGCCTGAGATGCTGGAAGATACCTCTTTTTATTAGCTGAGATTCTGAGATACACTTAGGGCCCATTAGTGTCCCAGCAGGGGAATTTGGTCCCATATGTTGGCTGCAACAGCATCTGCTTATTGCATAGGGATTAGAGAGATAACGGCTCCTGTGGCGATTGCTGTGAAAGGGGTCAGCAGGGCAGAAGTTTCCCTTTTCTTCCATCTTCCTCTTTCACCCTCCAAATTCCCTCTTATCCAAGGCAAGTTGGCCATTACAGTGACACCACATCCATCTGACTTTCCACAGCTCATCCTCCCTATCTCCTCCCACCTGCCACCCCATCCCAAAGGCATAGGCTTGATCAATCTCTCCCAACAGCTGGCCCAGGCAGAGAAACTGAAACCAGAAAGTGGGACTAATGGCTTAGTTTCACAAGCACCTGGACAGCATCCAGGGCTCTGGACACATTCCATAGTGGAGCCATCCGTCTCTTCCAAGAGTTAACCCAAACATCTGAGCAGGCAGATTCATCTTACCTCACTTCTAAACACATGACAAGATGGAACATTATTTTTACAGTGACACCTTGTAAGAGCCATCTGGGAGCTTATTATCAGGGCAGACCCACGCATATAGGTATAGGTCTAACATTTACGGAAATCTACTGTTTGTTGTCTAAGATGACCTGAAAAATCAGTCAAAACACCTATAAAAAAAAAATCGACCTTAAGTGAAAGAAGTCATCATGACTGATGAGGGGACAACAAAAAAGAAAGGAATCTCTGAACAGTGCACAAGAGAAAAGTAGGTACCCTGATACAGGAGGATAAATGAAAAGAGAAACTTACTGGACCCAATTCCAGTGTTAGGAAGACTTGTAAGGGGAAGCCAGACCACTCCTAGATCAAGGCATTTCCCCAAACTCTCCTAGATCAAAGCATTCCCCAAACTCTAGGTCTGGCATACACACCATCTCGGGAGAGAACTGGCCTCCCCAAGGTGAGGAGCCAGCACCTTGGCGGTGACTTCACTGATCAGGAATCGGATCACTGCGGGTGAGACACATGCAATACTGAGAGACGGATATATTATATGAGAAACACTGCTGCACACTGAGGAATTTGGAAACAACAGTGTCCCTCAATTAGAGATCTGATAGGATTGAGGCCCAAGGACTCTGCAAGCAAGCAATGCCTTAGAGCAGCAGGACTTTCAGGAGCGAGAAGTCTTGACTGACCCAGAAATAAGCAGTTGCCAATTCCTTCCACACACAACTGGAAGGCTACACTTGTGGGGCTTTCAGTGTGCTCCTGATGCTTCTGAGGTAGGAACAGGGCGTGGCCTGACCTAGCTGGGAAGATGGACATGACCTTGGGGAGTGGCCTTGACCTGACATCGGCCTGGGGCACGAAATTCCAATCGCCCCTCTTCTCACAGGAGAAACTCTCAAGAGAACAGAATCCAGATAAGTGTGAATGGCACCACCAGCTTGCTCTCTTTTTTCTCTTGCGTGCTTGCCCTTTTGCCCCCTTAAACCCCTTGGCCCCCTGCTCCCTAACCTATGCTCTATTTTTAGCTCCCTGGCCTCCCAGGCCCTTTCAGATCCCTAACCACAGCATGGCTGGTTATTTTATCCACCTGGCCAAACCAGTCTCCCTTTTGTTACTTGAATAAACTTCCTTAATGCCCTAAAATTCGCTCCTGCAATTCATTGTCTGCGCAAATAAAGAACCTGGAAATATTCTCTCTGAACTCCTCTACCCTCCTGCAACACTCCCTTGTGGGTGCCCACAGGGGAGCACCCAGCACCCCCTTGCCAGGCACTGCAGAAGGCCAAAAATAGTCCAGGTTCCTGTGCAGGATGAGGAAAGAACTGTCACGCATACAATCCTTAGTAAGTAGTAAGCAGCTACATTTATTGGAAATCACCAGGAAGATAGCAGCAGTGACAGGGAAAAGGGAAAAGGGCAGAAAGGGAGTAATAATTCAGGCTTTTTGAATATAAAGACCAGACGCCTCTGACTTTTAGGTGCCACCTACTGAATCTCTCACTGGCTCCAGTGCTCTGCCACCTAGGGCAGGGCGATCACTTAGGCTTTTGTTATTTTATTTTGTACCTCTTTTAAGAAAATGGAAGCATAGGTCATCATTAAGGTGATGTTTATGGTTGAATTTGGGGAAGGGAGTGACTCATTAAGCTCCTTTCTAAGTGTACTAGGACCATGAGTAGAGGGACAAAAAGTAGCACCCAAGTCACAGGGCTTCTGGCTTTGCACTAAGCAAAAGACTTGTGGAGGAGAAAACATGATTGGGAGATTTGCCTTGTAGGGATCAGGAGTGAGAGTTTCCTGGCAGAAGTTGGAAAACCTGGCTGAGGGCAAACTGCGTTACATCTGCCCCTCCCCAAATTAACTGAAGTGGCCACATCTAGGGACAGAGACAAAGGTCTGCAGTTAGCCATGTCAAGAGCACTGCTTGCGACCAAGAGGCTAGCCCAGAGAGACAGCTGGACCAGCAGGCCTCCTTGCTCACCGGCTGACAATCAGGCAAATGAAATGGGGTGGGAGAGCAGCTTGGAGATCTGCACTTGAACTTAGACTATAGTGTAAAAGTGACTGTGAATAAACTTTGATTTTGTGCTTCTGCAACACTGCGAGGGTTCTTTTTTCTTTTCTTTCCTTCTTTCTTTCTTTCTGTCTTTCTGTCTTTCTTCTTGGCTAGAGCTTCTTTGATTATTTTTAAGTCACTTTTAAATTATCATTATGTTTGTTTTGCAACTACTGATATTTCTCTTCATTACCTCTCTTTTTACTGACTTATCCCCTTCCATTTCGTCTTTGTTTTTCCTCCCTACTCCCTCCATATCCCAATGTAACTGTTGATAGCAGCATAGTTCAGTCTGTAAGGGACATTGATAAAAAGGTAAAATAGTTAACAATTCTGTTGTATATTCTGATCACCAAACATTTCTAACCAGGCCTAATCAGAAACACAGACATCCATGAAATTAAATTATCCATGAGAAACAGCCGACTCCCAGCTCCCAAGACCTTCCCAGAGGCTGCAATATTCACAGTTACAAGATGACAAAGGGCCATAAGTCACACAGGATGCCTATACCCAGGAAAAGGAACGTCCAGCTCCTTCGGCCCTGCACACACCTCAGAGCCCACAACCTCAAGAATAAGGAGGAACAAGGAAATATCTTACTCTGCAAAACTCTCACGGGGGGCTGGGGATTTAGCTCGGTGGTTAGAGTGCTTGCCTTGCAAGTGCAATGCCCTGAGTTCGATCCCCAGCACCAAAAAAAAAAAAAAAAAATTTATTCTTCAAAACTCTCACGGGCTGACGATACCCACACCCCTTTCCTGCTACAACTCCTACATAAACCCTGAGCCCCTTACTTGTGAGAGCTTCTCTGTCCACCCTGGTGCTTCAGGGAAGTTTCCCCTCCAGCTTTATTCCTAATAATAGTCTGTTGCTGCTGTCCTGAGGTCAGAATCTCTTTCCGTCTGGTACATTATATTAACAAACTCTAATGTACATAATCAGTGTGTGGTTGGATCTGTTGATGTTATAACCTGTAGGCATTCTCCCCTTGCAACAGAATGACTGTGTCTGATCCTGTTAAACTCAGTAGGCAGATGAGGTAGATAATATCAAAAAGCAAAGTAATCCACGTGCCGCCAGATGGGACCTCTGTCCATGCCCACGCCCTCACCGCCAGCTCAGCAGGACCTGCACCCACGCCACTGGGTCACACAGGACAGGCTTGAGACAGAAGATCCCCCAGCTTTCTCCCTTTTATTTTTTTTTTCTTTCCTTTTTGTCTTACCCCAAAGGACACTGCAGTCTGGCAGCAAATTTCACCAGCAAACAGGAAGCTGCTCCCTCCCCCAAGAAGCCACCAGGATTTCTTTCTTTTCTTTTTCTTTTTTCCAAGCCATAGCTACTAACTGGAACCTTTAGAGATGGCAAAGTGATTATCTGTGGCATCAGTGGCCATTAGTGAGAGAGAACAATGCCACCCCACTCTGCCCTGTGATAGCAGCCAACCTCTTTCTTCAGCCACCTGTGTCACTGCCCAATGGGCTCATGCACAGAGTAGCCATGGTGGCAAGGATGGAGGTTATGCATGGGCTCGGCAACACGTACTCCCACTCACTAAGGCTGATCTGGTTACAGCCACTGCCAAATGCCCAATATGCCAACAACAGAGACCAACACTGAGTCCCCAGTATGGCATCATTCCCCTGGATGATCAACCTGTGACCTGATGGCAGGTTGATTATATTGGACCACTTCTACCGTAGAATGACAGTGTTTTGTCCTTACTGGCATAGACACTTACTCTGTATATGGATTTGCCTTCCCTGCACATAGTGCTTCTGCCGAAACTACCTCCAATGGGCTTACAGAATGCCTCATAGAATTCCACACAATATTGCCTCTGACCAAGGAACACATTTTACAGCCAAAGAAGAGAGGCAATGGGCTCATGCTCCTGCAACTCACTGGTCTTACCATGTTCCTCATGTGGGAAAAGGTAGTCTTTTCTGTCAAAGAAGATAATTAAAATAACTCCATTTTATAAGAATTTCTATTTTTGTAAAATGTACACCTGCTTGTTTCACCATTCCTTAAAAACTTGAGACAAAGAGCTATGTGACTGCTCACATGTCATAAAACTTTGTAACAAAGGACTTTTCCAGATCATGGAACTCATTCTGCCTAGCAACCACAGTCTCATTAAACTAGCCAATCAGGATAAATTGTGAGACTACACTCCCACCAATAGAACGTGGGCACAGTGACAAAGGTGTGTCAGGGATAAAACCTAGCAAACTGCCTGCTCAGTGTGCTCTCTTGCTTCTTCTAGCTGTGCACCCTTCTGCAGAAGTAAAGTTAGCCTTGCTCAGACATTTTCAAGGGTTTGTGCTTTCTTTTGTCCTATTTGTGACACCAGAGAATTTGTGCCCAATAGTTGAATTAATAGAAAGGTGGAATGGTCTTTGAAGACACAGTTACAGCACCAGCTAGGTGGCAGTAGCTTGCAGGGTTGGGGCAAGGTTCTTCAATAGGCTGTATACACTTTGAGTCAGCATCCACTATCTGGCACTGTGTCTCCCATAGCCAAGATTCTCGGCTCCAGGACTCAAGGGGTGGCAGTGGGAATGGTACCACTCACCATCACCCCTACTGATCCACTAGCAACATTTGTGCTTCCTGTTCCAGTGACTTTATGCTCTGCTGGCTTAGCAGTCTTACTTCCAGAGGGAAGAAGGCTTATACTAAGGAGCACAACAATGATCCTATTGAACTGAAAACTAAGACTTCCCCCTGGTCATTTTGGTCTCCTCATGCCTCAGAGGAAACAAGCTAAAAAGGGAGTCACAGTGTTGTCAGGGGTGATTGACCCAGACTACCAAGGGGACATTGGACTGTTACTCCACAATGGAGGAAAGGAAGACCATACTTGGAGTGCAAGAGATGGAGATCCCTTAGGGCACCTCCTAGTGTTACCATGCCCTGTTATTAAGGTCAGTGAGAAACTACTATAACCCAATCCAGGAAGGATGACAAATGGTCCAGAACCTTTAGGAATGAGGGTAAGGATCACCCCACCAGGAAAAGAACCAAGACCTGCTGAGGTGCTTACTGCAGGTCAAGGGAATACAGAATGGGGAGTAGAAGAAGATAGTTCTATGACGCCATGATCAGTTATAGAAATGAGGATTGTAATTATAATTTTTCTCTCCTAATATGCTTGCTATGTAATATATTGATAGACTTAACACTTGTTCCTCAGTATTGTTAAATCTGTGTTATAATGTTCAAGTTGTGAAATGTTAGGAGTAAGCATCACCCAAAGAAAACTTCCTTCTATTCTGGGAAGGAATTAGTGCATTGTGTTTGTACGCAGGATAGTTATAACGAGTTGGGCATAATTATTAACTCATCTTTGTATCTGGAGGCTGTGCTTTAAGGGAATCTGGTTGTCAAGTTGACAGGGGTGGATTGTGATAGTCAGCTGATTGTGTCAATGAATAAGAGATGCCCAACTACATTGGATCGGCCTAGTTTTGGGTGTGGCTGAAAGGATTTACTGAAAACAGAAGACCTACCCAGCCAAAAAAGAGAACCACAGACCAATCTCTCTAGTGAACACAGATTTGAAAATCCTAAACAAGATACTGGCAAACGCAATGCAGCAAATCATCAAAATTTCGCGCATCGTGGTCAGGTAGGTTTCATCTCAGGGATGCAAGGATGGCTCAATATACTGTAACCCATAAATGTCATACATTACATAAACAGAAGCAAGGACAAATACCGCATGATCATCTCCATCGATGCAGAAAAAGCCTTCGATGAAAATCAACATCCATTCATGATAAAAATCCTGAAGAAAATAGGTATAGAAGGACCTCATTTCAATCAATAAAAGCCATTTATGACAAACCAATGGCCAACATCATATTAAATGAAGAGAAGCTGAAAGCTTTCCCTCTAAAAGCAGGCACAAGACAGGGATTGTGGGGGACCTGGCCAGGAGTGAATGATTAAACCGTGGGACAGAAGAGCACAGGCTCCATGAGGAGCGAATGGTTAAAATACGGGGCCAAAGCACACAGATAATTAAACTTCAAGCAAAAGGCACACAGGCTCTGTGAAAATCAAACAGTTAAACAAGAAGTTTAGATTAGTGAAGCATGTGGTAGCTGGCCATGTCCTTTCTCCTTTCCCCAAGAAAACTGCTTAGCCTCGAGACAGCTCCTGGCCCAAACTGCTTTTTCTCCTGCTTTTCTCTTACACTAATATTCTAAATAAAAGCCAGAGAGTTCTCACCTTGGTGGCTTTCTTCTTCTCCCAAAGTCTCCCAGTGGCTGGGCACTCTTCATTGAGAAATAGCCCCTCTGGGCTGATCAGTAGATTGAACTAAGTCTTGTCTCTGAGTAATCTTCCTCATCCTCCATGTGACCCATGGTCACACACTGCAACAAGGGACGGCCACTCTCACCACCGAAATAGGAATAGCGTGTGGCTAAGGCCGGACGGCAAGGGAACGTGACCTGGGGGATGGCCTGCACCTGACGTTAGCTTGAGGCTTGATTTTCAAGCACGAGTCCTCACCTGGACTGCAGGAAGTTCTCGTGAGTTTCCACGAGAACTCCTTTTGATAAATAGAAGCAACACCTGAAGCAAGTGCGCCTTCTTCTCTACTGCGCCACCGGGAAGGAGCTCTCCTTTCTCTCCCATGGAAGACAATGGCTGAGAAGAGACCTCCAGCCCCTCAACACCCCATAAAGAATTATGGGGATTTATGTCTCTCAGGGGGAAATGAAATAGGATTAGGGCGTGGCTAAGGCTGGCTGGCCAGGGAACGTGACCTGGGGGAGTGGCCTGGACCTGACGTCAGCTGGAGGCGTGATTTTCAAGCAACAGCCCTCATGTGGGCTCCAGGAAGTTCTCGCGAGATTCCATGGGAACTCCATTCCATAAATAGTAGCAGCACCTGCGGCAAGCAGCTGAAGCAAGCAGTTTTCTTCTCTACCGCGCCACCGGGAAGGAGCTCTCCTTTCTCTCCCATGGAAGACGATGGCTGCGTCCCCAGCACCGCTGCTACCGTGCCTGTCTCGTGGTAACCCCTGCCGTGCCTTATAGGCCCGGTTCCCATTTTGCTGTATCAATTGTTACGCTCAACTTTCCTTTTCTTCTTTTCTCTATACTTTAAATAAAACTTTAGAACTACTTTTTGTCCCCCTCATTCAATTCTTTGCTTGAGGAGGGAAAGAACCCAGCAATATCGGAACCCGTCCGATAACACCACTACTGTTCAGTATAGTTCTCAAAATATTAGCTAGAGCAATCAAGCAAAAGAAAGAAATGAAAGGGATATGGATAGGAAAGGAAGAAGTCAAATTATCATTATCTGCAGATGTCATAATTCTCTACATAGAAGACCTAAAAAATTCCACTTAAAGATTCCTAGAATTAACTCACAAAACTCAATAGCATTCTGGGACACCAATAAAAAAACTCACTGAGAAAGAAATTAGGGGGAAAATACCTTTCACAATAGCATCAAGAAAATTAAATTTTGAAGAATTAACCTAATCAAGGATTTAAAAGAATTGTACAACAAAAATTACAGTACTCTGGAAAAGGTGAGTGAAGAGGACATTAGAAAATGGAGAGACATCCCCTGTTCCTGGATAGGCAGAACAATAGAGTCATACTTCCAAAACAGTTATGCAGAATTAACACAAAGCCAATCAAAATACCAATAGCATTCTTCACACAACTAAAGAAAACAATCCTAATGTTCATATGGAACCAGAAGAGACTTACAATACCAAAAGTCATCCTAGGCAACAAGAGCAAGGCAGGAGGCATCAAAATCCCAGACTTCGAGTTTACTACAAATCTATAGTGCTAAGAACTGTGTGGTACTGGGAAAAAACACATATGTGTATCAATGGAACAGAGTAGAGAATTACAAAAAAAAAACAAAAAAACTTCGACTACCTGGCCTTTTGGACAAAGGGGCCAAAACTTATGCTGGCTGAACAATAGCCTCTTTAACAAATGTTGCTGGGAAAACTGGCTATCTGCATGCAGAAGATTGAATTGAAACCTGTATCTCTCACCAGGTACTAAATAGAAATCAAAATGAATCAAAGATTTAAATATTAAAACAGAAACAAACTTCTGGAAGATCAAATAGGTAAAACTCTCGAAGATATAAGCGTAGGCAAGGACTTTCTAAACAGAATTCCAGTTGCACAAGAAATAACACCAAGAATCAACAAATGGGATCATACCAAATTAAAAAGCTTCTTCACAGCACAGGAAACAACCAACAGAGTGAAAAGATAAACTATGGGATGGGAAAAAAATCTTTTCCAGCTACTCCTCAGACAGAGGACTAATATCTAGAATATATAAAGAACTCAAAAAAATTAGACTCCCCAAAATAAAGACCCAATCCAAAAATAAAGAACTGAAATGAACAGTTACTTCTCACTTAAGAAGAGATTCAAATGGTCAATAAATACATGAAAAATGTTCAATGCCTCTAGTCACTAGAGAAATGCAAATTAAACATTTACAGGCATGGTGGCACATGCCTATAATTCCAGCATTTGGAAGGTTGAAGCAGGAGGATCACTGTGAGGTCAAGGTCAGCCTGGGGTACATAGTGAGTTCAAGACCAGCTTGAACTACACAGTGAAACCCTGTCTCAAAAAACAAAAACAACAAACAAAAAAAACCCCACGAGATTCTATCTCACTCCAGAAAGAATGACTGTCATCAAGAAATCAGATAACAGAGGTTGAGAATTTAGCTCAGTGGTACAGCACTTGCCTACCAAGGCCCTGAGTTCAATTCCCAGCACCAAAAAAAAAAGAAAAAAAAAAAGAAAAAAGAAATCAGATAATAACAAATGCTAGAGGGGGAGGGGCCTGCTGGTACATTGTCAGTGGAAAAGTAAACTAATATAACCATTATGGAAATCAGTATGGAGATTCCGCAAAAAAACGAAAACAAGAAATTCCATTTGAGCCAGATATTCCCCTTCTAGGTATCTTCCTGAAAGAGTAAAAATCATCATATTACAGTGATACATGCATACCCATGTTTATAGCCACGTAACTCACAATAGCTACATCTTGAAATAGGCCTATATGTCCATCAACAGAAGAATGGATAGAGGAAATGTAATATTTATACACATGGAGTACTACTCTCTAATGGTTGACTAATTGTGTCAATTTGAGTAAGTAATGCCCAACTAAATTGGCTCAGTATAGTTCTGGGTGTGGAAAACCCAGCCTAGGGAGGATTAGCACCAGAATGGTATAAAAGGGAAACAAAGAAGGAAGGCTTGCTTCTGTCTTCCTCAGAGGAGCTCCAGTCTTCGCCTTCACCTTGGACTTAGTCTCCTGACTTCCAGCACAGACTCTTCAGCCTCCAGCACAGATCCTTCAGCTTTCTGGTGCAGATCTTTCAACCTTCTTACAGAGATACTACATCAAGCTCCAGGCCTGCGACTGGATCCTTCAGATCCCCAGTGCACAGACAGCCCCTTTGCCCTCTTCCATAGAAGACTCTGTAGGCAGCCATCGTAAGTCAATTGCATAAATTCTTATATATTTGTACATCTTCTGTTAAATCTGTTTTCTCTAGTAAGCACAGACTGATACATTCTCTCATAAAGAAGGATAAACTTGAATCATTTGTAGGAAAATGGATGTACCTTGAGACCATAGTATTTAGTGAAATCAATTAGACACAAAGGTTATATATCACAAGGTTTGTGTTATATGAGAAACCCAAAATATAAACAAGGAGTTAAATAAAAGATAGCTACTAGGAAATAGCAAGATAGATCTTTTGCGTATGGGAAGGGGACCAAGAGATAGAGGGTGGGATTTTTTTGCAAAGAATAAGGAAGCATTATGTACATGTAACACTCCCCACAAGGAATATGACAATTATGTACTACAAGTATGTACTAATAAAATAACCAACTAAAAAAGTCCTGAAAAAAGAGAAAGAGTCTATTAACTTATTAAATTGTATTCATTTTGTCAAAAATCTTGAAAGCCAATTAACAGATCTATTCCTACTCATTATATACCTGTTCTTCAGTAATGGTTGTTTAAAATTGTTGTCCCTGTTGAAAAATATACTCTGCATCAAAATTTTTACTCCTGTGAATCCATGTCTAACCTATCACTATCGAACAGTCATCATTTTGTCCTTTGTTATGGGGCAGGGTGTGTCCCAGAGTCTGCTTATTCTCTGGCTGTACTCTAAATTCCAGGTTCTTGTTCGTGGCAAGCAAAGATTTGAAAGGACAAATTTAGGGCCTACGGAAATTTACTTAAGTAACCCAAGAAAAAGAAACTGGTTCTGCCACGTGAATGAGAGCCAAAAGGGGAGAGGGGCTGGGAAGCCAGGGGCAAGAGAGAGCCCGGCTAGAGAGCAGGGGTAACAGGGGCAAGAGAGGGCAAGAGAGCGAGCTGCCAGCATCCTTTCCGTCTAGTCCCTGTCAGTTCTCCTGAGAGTTCCCGGATCCTGTGAGAAGGGGGCGTTTGGATCTCGCGCTCTAGGCCGGCGTCAGGTCCAGGCCACTCCCTCGGGTCACGCCCATCCTCCCAGCCAGCTCAAGCCACGCCCTGCTCCTACCTCACTGCTTCACCGGAAGAGGGCAGCCAGGGCTGGTGGCGAGCTGGAGGCCAGGTGGGCCGTGAGCAGGGCCCACCGGAAGCAGGGCCTACCGGAAGCAGGACTGTGACCGGAAGACGGCTGCGGAAACCCGGCGCAGGAGCAGTGAGTGGGGAGAGCCCCATCGGGCAAGTCTCCTCTCCAGGCTGCTGAAAAAGTTACTAGAACGGTTTTCTGTTTAGATTGGTGTGTTCCCTGTGGCTGGGGATGGACTTCAGGAGCAGGTCGAAAAGAGATATGTTCCCTGGCAGCAGACTGCTCTCTGTAATGTTAATTAATCTGTCAAGCAACAATATCACGCTTCTAGGAAGACTAGAAAAATGTAAAAATTTATTTTCTAATGCTTGGGTCTAAGTAGGCTCATGATCTACACTGGGACTTGCAATGGTTCTTTTTTAAATTTGAAGTTTGCATTTTGTAAAATTCTTTAAGATAAATCTAGTTTTGCTGCATTGTATGGCTTTGCTCTGAATTAGGAAGAGGTGTCTGAAAACTGGATTTGTTTTCTATGTTGAATTCTAATCTCTGAAGGCAAACTCTGACCTTCCTAAATATGTGGCATAAAAGCCTGAGGTCTCCGAGGACCCTCCCCACTTCCATGCTTTACTTTCAGAACTTGAAAAGTTCTGCTAAATGTGTGTTTCGAAAGTTGTAATGTTTTGCCTAACACTAAAAAAGAAAAGCAAGTCTCTCTAACTTGGAGACCCTCAAAGAATTTATTTTGCATTTGTGATAAAGCAAGAGACAATTTCTTAGTGTGAGTATAATTTTCCCTAATCGGAAAAAATACAAAATATTTTCGTCTAGCAACAAAGTATCTTCTAACACCCAGTAGTATGTGAAGGTTGTGGCTGGAGTACTCTACTGTGAACATCTTTCATGTTAGAATAAGTGTGGGTTTTCTCAGTCGGTTCCAAACTGATTATTGGAATGGGGGGATGTTTGTTTGTTTGTTGTTTGAGACAGGGTCTCACTGTGTAGTTCAGGCTGGTCTTGAACTTAGTATGTACGCTAGGCTGGCCTGGAACTTGGGGTGATCATCCTGCCTCAGCCTTCTGAGTGCTGAGATTACAGGCATGCGCCACCACGCCTGGCTGGTTATTGGAATTTTAAAAAGAGTTGTTAACAATTGTGAAGTAGGAAGAAACCATTTACAAACATTTAAAGAGGCTACACTATTCATTTGTAAGCATTGGTTTTTATGCTGTAATTTGAACTAGAGTAATTTATATTCTTCTGTAGTAAAACATAACTCAGATTTCTAACAGCCTTAAAATCAAACATACTGGTTCTTATTTAAATTGTCTTCTGTAACAGATTACAATAAAGTTGGTCCAATTTAAAAATGAAATGTATGCATATATCCACAGGTAGGTAGAAAGGTAGCTATATCCATACATATATACAGAGAGAGAGAGAAAATAAAATAGGTAAAACAACTACTTCACTGCTCTTCAACTCATCCAAAATCATCTGCATGGTAATTAAGTGATTTGATGATATACCAGAGAGTGATGAGTTTGTAAAACTTGGGCTAAAATAATCCATTTTCTAGAATATGACCTCCCTACTGACGAAGGGCTCCCATTATTTCTTATTGCTTTCATTTCCTCTTTCATTAAATTGGAATTATAGCTGGGCACACACCTGTAATCCCAGCACTCAGGAGGCTGAGACAGGAGGATCATGTGAGTTCAAGACCAGCCTGAACTATATAACAGAGGTCTCAAAAACTACAAAAAAAAAAAAAACTGAAATTGTAATTGCCTGCTTCCTGGGAGGACTCTCTGAGTCTTCAGTAGTTAACATCTGTAAGTATTTCAAGGTTGAAAATCATTATGAAAATCAGATGTGCAAGTATCAACACATGCCTGAGGTACATGAAAAACCCTGGGCAGTCATCCACAAATCCAGGTATGGGCGTTAAAGAGGCTTACTAGAAATCTGCCTTCCTGGCTCTGTTGACCTCATGTGAGGGCTCTGGAACTTCTGAGGGAACAAGAGGGGAACTTCCCCTGCAGGAAGCAGTCACTAAATTAGAGTCGGAAGAGCTGAGTCCTGCCTAACGCCTCACATATTCACCCCAGAGCCCTCTTATACCCACTTTTGTTGCGGTAACCCATTTTCCCTGCAGTAAAGTCAGTTCATTTCACTACAAATCTTGACTACCTATTAATGAAAGCCACACAGTTTAACTAAGTATCAGACCAGGAGGCTAAACTAGATAGTTCACCCATGTAACATTCCAAAGACTGTCCCAGGTCTCAGCCACACTCCTGCGTTTAGCCCTCCCCCAGACCCAGTTCATTATTATTACTATATTCTAACTGTAGAACCAGCAACTAGTGAAAGGGATTTCTATTTTTCAAGAATCCTTGATAATCTTTATCTCAACTAATGTCTCAATGGTTCTGTGAGATACAGAGAGTAGTAAACAAATGAATTTTGCAAGTGAGTAAACTGAGGCTCAGGCTGTATGGCCCAGGGCCAGAGCACTAGTACATTATAATGCAGGAAACAAAATTCATTCCGTTGATCTAGGCGTCAGCACAGCCCTGGGTTTCACAGAGTCCTCCTTCTAGGGTCACACCCTCTGCTCTGATGCCTTTACCCAAACCTCAAACCACCCCCAGTTAAGCCTTATCACTGCGGCCCTCATTCCCCAAGCCCCTCTCCAGCCAGCCCCTGCTTCTGGCCCAAGGTGTCCTGAGGAATTTCAGAACTTCTAGAAACTGGCAAGAAAATACGCCAAAAATAAAACTGGGGCCTAATCACTGTGTGATAGAGACAACAAGATTCCACTGTTCAATTTCTTCATGGTTCTAGCCTCTTTCTCAGAGGTCAGGGATTTCCTAGTGAAACAAAGAATTCTAGAATATGCAGAAATCTTGGCGATGACCTAATCCAGTGGTTCCCAAGTGCAGCTTCTCACCAGAATTTGCAGGAAAATTTGTTAACAGAATATCAATACTGAAAGACTAAAGCAGGAGTACAAGTACAAGACCAGTCTGGCAATTTAGTGACTTAGTGAGACCTAGCCTCAGAATAAAAAGGGGACGGATAGATGTAGCTCAGTGTGAAAGCCTTGAGTACAATCTCCAATAACACCCCTTCAAAAAAAAAATTGTCAAGGGACTCTGAAGAACAGGATTACCAGAAACCAGAAAGAACTTCCCAGGTGGCACTGCTAGACCGCTTGCTACAGCGTGGATGTTGAATGTCCCCCAAAGGCCCATGCATTAAAACTTGGTCCTTAGTGTAGCATTGGTCTGGGGGTCTTTTCTCCAGGTCCCAACTCTAACCCAGTATAGAAATAAAAGAACAGAGTCAAGAAAATCGTGCAAAGATAAAGTTTAATGCAAAGAAAAGCAGATTAAAAGCTTGTCATATGGAGGAGGGTCCCAGACTGACAGTCTGCAGATTAAGCAGCACTCCTGATTTATTGCTTTGTTCTTGACCCTGTTCCTCCCCTTTATTGTTTGTTACTGACCCTGTTGTTCATTGACTGGGGACTGTGTCAATGATTACCTGTCGGTTGCTAATGGTGATTACCCATTTCCTCTTTTACTTAGATTCTGTTTCCTGTCCTCCTAGGCTGTTTAGCTCTGATTATTTATTCCCACTTTTAGCTGGCATTCAGCTTCCTGGTTTTCCTTGAATTTTTGTCCAGGGGTCAACTTCTGTTCTTTCCCTACCTGTGGGGCCCCCTGTCCCTACCTTCAGCTTGGTGCTATTGGTGTTGGTAGAAACTTTAACAGGCCGGGCCTAGTGGGAGGTCTTCAGGTCACTGGGATTGTGAGATGATGATCTCTGTCTCTCGCTTCCATTCCTTGCCATGGTGTGAACAGCCTCCTCTGCCATGAACCCCCACCATAATATGCTGCCTCACCACAGGCCCAAAAGCAATGAGACCAACTGACCATGGACTGAAACCCCAAAACTATAAGCCAAAACAAACCATTCCTTAGCAAGACATGCTGGTGCATACCTATAATCCCAGTACTTGGGGGCTGAGGCAGGAGAATCATGAGTTCAAGAACAACCTGGACTACATAGCAAGTTGAAAGCCAGCAAGAACATAGCAAGACCATGTCTCAAAAGCAAAACAAAACACAATTCTTCTTTTATAGCCAATCATGACAGATACTGTGGTAACAAAGAGATCTATAGGTTTTGTTTTTTGGGGTTTTTTTTAGTTGCTTTTGGCTTTAGGTTTTTGGTTTTGGGTTTGTTTAATTTTCTTTTTGGCAGTGCTCATGGGACTTGAACTCAGGGATTTAACATTGGGCTTCATCCTAAGCCTTATATTTTTCATTTTGAGTTAGGTTTTCCCTAAATTGCTAAGTTGCCCAGACTGGGTTCAAACTTGAAATCCTCTTGCCTCGGCCCCCAAAGAGTGTTGGGATTAGAGCCATGAGACACCCCCACCCACCCTGCAGATCTGCAGCCTTCTAATCAGATACACACATTACTTAATCAGTCCTGTAAAGTAAGTGAGAATCCATCAGTGCCTGGAAAAGAATGACTTTTTTGTGCTTTCTGTTAGTTTTCTAGGGCTCCCTAAACAAAGCACCACAAACTAGGAGGCTTTACGTAACATTAGTTAGGTATTAGAAAGGTCCAAAATGTCTTTGCATTATTAATGCAGAGAAGTTTCCAAGAAGTGCTATTTTTGAGCTTAAGGATTTGAAAAAATCTTGTGTTCATCTTTACTATCACAGAATGCTGTAATTCACAAATAAATAGTAGCACCTCTTTTTGTAAAAACCTTACGGGTTTTGATTTTTCTTTCTAATGAAACCTTTAAATAGGAGCTGCGGACTTGAAGCAACAACCCTCCCGACGGTTCACTGAACAAAGGTACTTTTGACCTGGCTGGTGTCCCCTAAAGGCAGGATGCTGGCGCTGTGGAAATGATAATCTGTTTATCAGCAAAATAAACTGAGAAATAACGTGCGAGCAAAGGCCAGTATGTTCTCGCTGTCTCAGATTCCTAGGGAAACAGAACACATTTGATAATCCATTCAGTCTGCACCAACAAAAGGACATCTTTCCTCTTTTATAAAGAAAATTGTGCCAAGACAAACTTCTGCTTTTCATCTTCCAGGCAGTCCAGGGCAGCCCTGCTATCTCTGACCCGGGGGCATGTTTTTAGAAGCACTGGATCCTCGTCACACAAAATTAATTAGCAGTATACTTTCAAATCATTCCTGAACGTCCTCCTCCCTGCTGCTCTCAACCCCACTTCCACCCACTGTTTGCTAAGCAGAGTGGCTGTGCAAGTCCAGCTGTGTTAGAGGCTGTGGCCAGAACGTTCCATTAGAAGGCTACAAAGCTGAGTTCCAGTTTCTGATTTGTCACCCTCTGTGATTTGGGGCAAATGGCTCCAACCCTTTAAGCCTCCATTTTCTCATGTTTAACACTGCAGAGTGGAGCTGGTTATGGAGGCAAAGACCTGTAATCCCAGAACCCTGGGAGTAAGCAGGAGGATCACAAGTTTGAGTCCAACCTGGGAAATAAGCAACTTAGAGAGAACCTGTCTCAAAATTTAAAAAGAAATTTAAAAGGCTAGGGATGTAGCTCTGCGCAAAGGCTCTGGGCCCAACCACTAGTTTAAAAAACAAAAAAAAAAGACCGCAGAATGAGAGTCAATGACTTCTTACTCCTTTGGTTACCTTATTGTTAAGGAAGAATAGAAGAGAGGAGGAAACCAGCAGGAAATGAACGGACTTTGCTTCATGTAACACTGCTGCCAAGAAGGTGACTAGAGCACGAGGCCCCTGCAGATGCAGGTCACAGCCCAGCCTGCAGGAACAGAACCGGCCGAGAGCTTGCGTCTTCCCCCTCCAAGCACAGCCTGGTCATTCTCTTGCTGCATGACCTTAGAAAGCCTCATTAACATCTCTGGTCCTCCGTTTCTTCATCCGTGAAAAGAAGAAATTAGATGAGATGGTCTCTCTCTGCCATTGTGTTAATGACGCAGGTGGATTTGGTAATTGATAAGGAAGCATCTCAAAAGAGGAGCCATCTGTTTTTTAATTAAATTCCATTTGCAATATCTTTATAAATGCTTAGGAGATACCATATTAGGAGATAATTGCAAACATGCATGTCGAATCAATATGGCATTGTGAAAAGGACAGACTCCAGAGTTAAACCAGTAACTATAAGAACTGGGGAGCTCACAGTTTGAAACTAAAGCGAGTCAAAGTTTACTGGATATCAGAAAACTAAGACCATTTTCAATGGAAATTGAATGCTAGTAGAAGCACCACTATAGGAAACAGACATTCTGTGGCCTTGGGCTGAATAACAGGAAGTAGGGAAAATAAGAAAACAAACGCCAGAGGTGAAACAGGAGAGACGATTGGGAATGTCACCACAGGGCGGTGGGGTGGGAGGAAGAGTCGCAAAACAAGAGGACTTGACAAATCTTAGCCCAGGACTCTAAACACACCTGTGTTTTCATCTTTGTTTTTCAGACATTTTCAATTCAGAACAAAACCACACAGAAAGTACACCGTTCTATACACAAGTGGTATACATATTTTGATAAATGGACCCATGTTGGCCCATCAGCATCACCCAAAGTACACTAGGATTCATTCTTCGTGTTGTGCATTCTGTGGGTTCTGACAAACACATAGCGACATGAACTGCCCCGCTCCGATGTCATACAAAATAGTTTCGCTGCTGAACCACCTCTAGGCTCTGTGTATTTATCCCTCCCTCCCTTAATCCCTAGAAACCGCTAATCTCTTTACTCTCGTCTAGTTTCCCAGAATATCACATACTTGGGATCATTTAGTGTGTAGCTTTTCCAGATTGGCCTCTTTGACTCAGTAACACATGTAAGCCTTCAGAGGGTATCTCAGATCCAAACTCTAGCACCAAAGTAGGTCCCAGTGGGAGCCCACGAGGCCCAAACATGGCAACAGCAGCGGAAATAAAGAGATAGCAGAGTTTCAGAGATACTTTGGCAGTAGATGGGCAAGGATACAATGACTAATCGATCATAATTAATAATGCAGAGTGCCAGTTACTAATTTAAGGAATACAGGAAGGAAGACAGGAAAAGGAAGGAGAGAATTTACTCGATCTGGAGCTTGCAGAATTTGAAGGGTTCCACCCCAGTCCTGTCTCCCAGAATCTCTGCCCTGCAAAGGAAATCTGTTGACAGAGAGAGAAACACGTGTACATTACTGCTTATCAAAGAAACCTTAGTAGTTTTTAAATTTTCAGATTTTCATTTTGAAATAATTACTAATAAAATTGTATTCTTTTTTTTTTTTTTTGGTGCTGGGACTCGAACTCAGGGCCTTGCACTTCCTAGGCAAGTGCTGTACCCCTGGGCTAAATCCCCAACCCCTGAAATTACATTCTTAAAAGTCTTTTCATGTATCTTTCACCTAACTTCCCCAAAAGTTATCATCTTATAGAACCACAATATAATGATTAGCCATACTCACGTAATACAGTATGATTATCAATTGTACTATTAACTAATATGATTGATAATTGTACTAATAATTGATTACATGATTTATATTGATCCATAACATTAATCAGAATAGCGTATGACACATAGCAGGCATGCAATAAATTCTTGAGAAAATTCATAAATGAAAGAAAGATTAAGAAATGTTAGAGGGGGAAGCAAACTATTATCCACTGGGTAACATACACTGTCAGAGGACAAGTCAAGAACTTTACATGGATTATCTCATGTCATCTTCATTACTACCTGTGAAACCAGTAATTAATTATCTCTGATTCAATACAAAGCAATTAAAGGTATGGCATTTAGCCCATTAAAACATGCTAGGTGGGTTAAAAAATTTTTAAAGTTCAAAGAATAAGTACAACTTAGAAACAGACCACCGTGGAAGAGTCTCCTCATCTTAACAGCATGGGATGAAGGGCCTGTTTCCCCTCTGGCCACATCTCGCCCAGCAGGACACACGGCATACCAGAGAACGCCTGTTCCCAACACCTGCACACCTAGCCACCTCGCTGCAGTCCCGTGACGTCCTGGGGCAGTTGTTCAACAGTCTGCTCACTGTTCAAAGGGACCTTATCAGTTACAGCAGAACCAAGCCAGCAAAACCACCAGGGAGGATGGTTTGTGCTAAAAGCTCCCGCCCTCTATCACCCTTCCCCAGTCTAACTCTGTCCACTCATTAGAGAGCATCTCAGAAAGCCCACTGGCTTCAGGTCCGGCTTCTCCCTCTCTCCAGCCAGGCACACCTGGCCTTTGTCCTGTTCTCTGCGGCCCAGCTTGTGATATTGGCAGACAGTGAAGAAATTTAACTTCCCTGCAGATTTGATGCAACATAGGGCTAGCTTCTTGTCCTGGATTATCTCTTATGCAGATTGCGAATGTGTGATCCAAAACAACTCTGCTACCACCTGTCTCTGGTCTCTGCTTGATATCCAGGGCCTTTGGGCCAGCTCTAAGCCTTGAGAAGCTCCTTAGGAACTCCCTGATGTTGCTTTCTGGCCCTGGCCCTTCATTTCCACACCTCTCCAGAGGCAGAAATCACCTCTACCTCTTGTTAACCTTCACAGGCCCTCTGGAATGCCAGGAAACAGCAGAATCAGTCCAGGCTAATTCCTGAATGTAAACATTCCTCGGGTAAGAAATGTGCATTTCGTCAATCATGGCTTCCTGGTGTAGATACTTGACATCAAAACACAGATCTAACAGTGGAGATGTCTTAGGGGAAATATGAGCCGGAGTACCAATATCTCCTTCAAAGCCACACTCCCAGCAACCACCTTTCACAGCCTCACAGGCTGGGACCACACTTCCACGGGCCCTTGAGACATCCAAGATCCACACTGCTGCGTGCACACACAATGCAGCTTGTGTCCAGCCTGTGATTCCACACCATGCTGCGAAGAGACAGTCTGGAATCTACAAATCTTCTCCCTCCAGTTACCAGCCACTTCAGATCAGAGCGGTCTTCCATCTGAACTTAAGCGACAAAAGCAGAAGACCCTTATTAGTAAGAGCATTCAATCTGTTCTTCTTTATTGTGTAAGAAATACAAAGGTGCAGGCAAAAGCAGCTGTCTCATGGGGAAAGTGTCAAGTACAACCACCAGGCATCTGTTCATCCTGCTTCCTGAAACTGGGACACATGTTGTTTTGCATGGTGGGATTTAAATGAGGAGGAACAGATGCTGTCAACTCAGGTATGCTAGTAATGTTGTCTCAAAATGTAGTAAAGGCATTCAGGCTTCTAAAATGGAAGCTGATTTGAAATCACTAACAAATGCATGAAAACAAAGAGTGATCCTTGGAATTCTGCCCTTTTTACAAGCACACCCTAGAAACTAGAAATGAAAACTCAAATGAATCTGATCTGCCCACTCAGTTCTGTATGACGCTCTAAAAGGAACCAACAATGAAAAGCAATTTGAGATAAAAGCGGAGGCAGCTTTAAATAGCAACATGAGCACGGCCAAGGGAGACAGCTGAAAGATTCTTTAATATAAGAACATCTTTCAATTCCATTTCAAGCTTTTATAAAGGACCTGGAAGCAAGTATTGGACGGGAACAGAAAAAAGTACAAATGAGAGAGTAGCCGAGAAGAGGAACCCAGTACAGAATGGGAAACTGTTTGTAATCACGGCTAAAATGACGTGTGGGTGAAGCGGAATTTGAGTCAGTATGCAGCATGGGCCCCTGTCGAAATGCTTGCTGTGCTCTGATATGAACCAAAAAAAGTTTAAAATGAAGGAAATGCAGGAATTCTCTGACAACCTCCTGCAGAGGTTAATGTTCTTATTGGAGTGTCTAGTTCCGAACACCAGAAGATGCTGAGAGTCCATACGAACAATCAAATATTTGGAATAAAGATCCCACCATAAAAGACAGAGGAAACGGGTTAATTTGCCTTGAAGGAGAGTAATAGGTGGGCTTGTGAGGGAAAGTAAGAGTTTAGAACCATCTCTCTTCTCTATTAAAGACCTCTCACCCCCACCCGAGCAGACACCAGACCTACTCATTTTGGGAATACTCATCATTCCCTGGGCACAAGAGCTGGGTGCCCAAATACCTCCTGCCTGTTAAACAGTCTCCAGAGTCTCTCTACCTGCTTGCAGAATGTGCCCTCACACCCGCAGGGCCCCCACAGGATGGGAACACTGATGGGATGGACGTGCCTTGTCCCACCCCTTAAGCCCTGCTCTCATGAATGCTGGATAAATGTGTGTGGAATTAATTCAATTTCAAAACAGTTCTTGAGACTCTATTATGGACAGAGCAATATAGTGGATAATATGTAGGGTTCAAAGACACTAGATGCAAAAGACTCACGCTTCAAAAAGAATGAAATAAGAATTTTCAATAATAGGAGGAGTAAAAATGATCAAGATGCAATATGCATATCATCAGACCCCCAAACTGAATGTAATCACTTTGTATTACAAACGTGGACTAATAAGAAAATAATTAACAAGACTAATACCTTGACTTCAGTTTCAGGCATCATAGACCATGTGTGAGTCTTATTTTGGGGTCGAGGGATTTCAGACAGGGTCTTGCTATAAATTTAAGGCTCGCCTCGAATTTGCAGCAATCCTGCCTCAGCCTCCCAAGTGGTGGGATCACAGGTGCGCATGGCCAGACCTGGCATACTAGATTCATAGGTAGAGGTTGGATTATATGAGATCATATATATTAAAAATGTTCAGCCTAGTGCCTGACAATAGTTGAATGAATAGCAGCTATTTATATTATTATGCTGAGTTTAACAAAGCATTTGACTAATAAGAATAATTAAAACAATGATTACCACTTACTGAATATTGTTATAGTCTAGATTTTCAATGCCTCCCAAAGGCCCATTTTTGGGGAAGAGAGTTGTTTATTTTTGTTTGTTGGGGGGGCAGGTTCTGAGATAAGGTCTTGCTACGTTGTCCAGGTTGGCCTCGAGCTCATGATCCTCCTGCGCAGCGTCCCCAGTGCTGGGATGACAGGTGTGAGCCACACACCCGCCCTGGCCCATGAGTTAGAGGCTAGGTCTCAGGGTGGCATTGTTAGGTTGTGGCGAACCTGGAAGCAGCAGCGCTTAGTGGGGGGTTTGAGGTCACTGGGGCTGTGCCCTCAAAGGGACAGCGGCACCCCAGGCCCATCCACTTCCTGGCAGGACATAAGCAGTTTTGCTCCACCACAAGCTCCCTGCCGTTGCCATCCAGGACCCCCACTAGAAGGGCACCCAAAGGCAATAGGTCCACCCAACCACAGACTGAAGCCTCTAAAACCCTGAGACAAAAGAGGAATTTTCTCTTTAGAGTTGAATTTTCTCGAGTATATATTATGTGTCAAGACCTTCGCAAGGCAGGTGTACTGGGTAGAACAGTGTGCCCAAAATCCATGTCAGTCAGGAACTTCAGACCCTTATTTGGAGATGGAGTCTTTGCAGATGTAATCAAGTTAAGATAGTCGTGGGGGATTAAAGTGGGCCCTAAATCCAATGACCATGTTCCTTATAAGGAGAGAGAGGAGGAGATGCAGGAAAGAGTGCTCTGTGAAGACAGAGATTGCAGCTCTGCAGCCACAAACCAAGGAATTCCGAGGATTTCTGGCAACCACCAGAAGTCAGAAGAGGCAGGGAAGAATTCTTCCCCAGGAACACGGCCCTGCTGACAAGGAATTTTGCACTTCTAGCCTCCAAAGTTGGAAGAGAACAAAGTTTTGTTGTTTAAAGACACTTAATTTGTGGCAATTTTCTGTGGCAGCCCTAGAAAACTGACACAGTATATATTCTTATATTCATTGACAATGAGGACAGAGGTAGGAAGCTGCAGAACCCAAATTCCAGTCAAGGATCTGTCTGACTCTATGCATGTATCTACCATGTAAACTGTTCCACGGATTTACAGCTGACTTGCCTTCTGCCATTTAAGAATCCCAATCAGTTACTCGGTGTCAACCTGAACAGGCCTCTAATGATATCCACTCATTCGTTGGTTTTTGTAGAGGTGAGGAAGAAAACAATCTTAGACTCTGTTCACTGATAAGTGACTGTCATCAATAATAGCTAACATTTATGTAGGACTTAATGCTAAGTACCATTTAAACACTTTACGTATAATAACATTTACTTTTCAAACTCCATATGAATCAATATGAAGACCAATCACAAAAAGCTAATTCTTCGTTTCTCCCTATGCCCATGCGCCTACATCATGACTTTGCAGCTCTTTCCATGAGGAAGCAATAGAACCTCTTTCCCCTGTCCCTAACTGGGGCTGGCTCCCTGACTTGCTTTGGCCAATAAAGCAGTGGAAATAACTGTGTTCCAGATGCAACCCTTAGCCTCAAGATGGCCTGCATGTTTTCCACACTGTGAAAACTGGCCCAGCTCACTGTGTTGGAGAATGAGCCAAGGCATTTCAGCCGGCAATAGGCCTGCCCAGAAGCAGAGCTGCCTTGCCAGCCTGCTGCTGACTGTGGACAATTGAGATAGCCTCCTTCAGACCAGTATTGACTCCTCTCTCTGTGCCCAGCTCTGATTGTCAACCTGCAGAATTATAAGCTACATAAATGATGGTTGTTTGAGCCACTGTCTTAGTTACTTTCCTCATTGCTGGGATAAAACACCTAACATCCAGAAGTCAAAGGTGGAAAGGTTGATTTCAGCTCATAGTTTGTAGAGGTTTCAGTCCATAGTCAGCTAGCTCCAAGGCAGGGTGTTATGGCAGAGGGGCAGAAGAGAAACAGTCCATGGCAGAGCAGGCAGGAGGCAGCAAAGCAGCAAACAAGCTTCCCTTTCCCTTTTATTCCACCCAGGTTTCAACCATCTTCACTGGTGCCACCCATACCCAGGGTGGGCCTTTCGATTATCCACACCAGAACTACGCTAAACCAATCAGTGGACTAATTTAGTCATCACACGCTTAATCCCAGTATCACACACCCTCAATCCAACTACCTCTGAAAAGCCCCATTTATGAACTCATGAGGCTTTAGGGGAACATTAAGATACAAGCCATAAGAGCCACTAACTTTCAAGATGTTTTTTCAGGCAGCAACAGGTAATATACCCAGGCACATTCCTTAATACCTGTGCATTATTATTAATTTCCCATTTCACATACAAGGAAACTGAGGCACAGAGGAATTTAGTAAAAATCCACGGTTATACAGTTAAAAGGTGGCAGGGCTAGGACCTCAGCTCCCCTCCACAATCCATTCTCTTGATCATTATAACATCCAGCACTACAAACATTTCCATGAGGTCACAGAATGATTGCTTGTAATATTAGTCAACACACCAATACGGACAGGTGACTAATAGGTGACAAATATCGTAGATGACTGATCAAGATTCAGAATACTCTAATAGGCTTTATGATTTCAATCTAAAATGTCTCCCAGAAGTCTCTCTTGTTTGGAGATGGGGCTTTCAGATGGTGACTGGATCAATACTCTTCAGTGGACTCATCGTGAGCTGTTAGGCAGTTGAACCCGGGTAGCAAGGTGGGTCACAGTGCCTTGGAGGCTAGATCTTCACACTGACTCTTTCCTTCCTGCTGCAGGAGGTGAAAACCTTTCCTCCACCATCCTCCCACCATGACTTTTGTGCTGTGCAGCCAGCCTGCCATGGACTGACAAACTATCTGAGCCAAAAATAAACTTCTGCCCCTTTAATCTGCAGGTATCAGATACTTTGTCCCAGCCACAGGAAAGCTGACTAATACAATAGGCATGACCCGAAATCTTCAACTGTGAGACAAACCTTTACCAGTCATGACATAAATATAAAAATACAGTGATGCCTCGGTCTGCAAATATGTTAGGCAACACTTTGCTTCCATGTGCGAACTCTGCATTGGGCGATGAACACAGCCATGGCTGTCTTCCCCAGAATCATGGAAGGAATTAAGTTCATGAACTGAAGGCACCACTGTAATAAGTAACAAATACCAAATAACACAATATTTTAAAATATGAAGTCCTGCATCCGGGTTTTAAAAATACACGAACAGGGACTAGGGCTGTAGCTCTATGGTGGAATGTTTGCTTAGCATGTACAAGGCTGAGGATTCGATCCCCAGCACCAAATAAATAAATAAAAGAACACAAACAAAAAAATGGGGGAAGCTTGACTTGAAGTACCTCATGAGCAAAATTAAGAGGGTTTTAAAGCAAAAAAGTCTAAGCTAGAATCGCCATGGGATGCCCTACACTGATAAGTCCAGCATCAAGGCCCCAGCAGACCACAGTGTTGTTGCAAGTGATATGGTCAGAGGGATGCTGATAGAGTGGAGCATAACAATGTCACATGAAAATTACACTGCATGAGAAAGTAAGGACATTTAATCTGACAGGGGTGGGACAGGCAGGAATCTAAAATACTTAAAGATTGGTCCAAGTATTGAAGAGGAAATAGATTGACTCTGGGCAGATGACAGGACCAGTGATCAGAAGGGTGCTGGTTTTTTGGAGGAAAGCAGGAAATCCTTCATCCTGTCTCCCACTGCCCCTCCTAGCCTGCTCCCTGCACTTCTTGTCTTCTATCACCTGATGAAATCGCCAGTGAGTCTGACAGCTATTTCCAGTTCCTCTCAATCAACTGAACAGGTCCATTTCAGTAAGTACAGTGTCCTCCAATGCAACATCAACATTACAAACTCATTTAACTTAATGCTCCTCTCCTCTCCCATAGAAGCATTACTGAAATGCTGGTGTTGTGTCCATAGTGATGAAACACTGGACAGTGGACGTAGGGTGCAAGCAAATTTGTTTAAAAGATATAAAGGCAAGAAAGTAAAAGATACAAAAGCAAGGAAATAAAGCTCCTAGCAGCCAAGAGAAGGTTTTGAGAAAGATGCCCAAGAAGGCTGTCTAGGGGTTTTTCAAGGGATTTAGAAGAGAGCTGAGGCTGTTGTGTAAGTAATATAATCTCTACCCTATAGCAGACTACATACCTTTTACGATCTAATCTGTAAGTGTTCACACAGTATCTACACAAGCCCAAGCACCCTTGAGCCAACAGCCTGCCTGATCATGCTCTGGGCAAGTCCCAGACAGCAGGACACCTGACAGATGCCTTTGTAAGATTCCTGGAGGGTTGTGACTCTGCAGACGCCACTTTGGGGCCACTGTCTTTACCACCTAATAAAATCCTCTAACTCCTGTCTTACTAATTCCTGTTACTTCTGAGTAGTCAGCCACCATCTCTTCCTTTTGTTATAGACAGCTGAGGTAGGTAGAAATACTATCGGCAGTCAGACGGGGCTGGGCCCTCGAGGAAGTCACTGCAGAAGACCAGAGTACAGCACAGCTATGGCTGGAGGCGCGTCCACTGAAGGCCAGACCTCGAGATAAGGATGGAATGACCAGAGCTACACACCTGCCCGGGGGATGAACAATGGAGTGAAGATCACACTCATCCCGTCCGATAAAGTCTAGACAAACATCGGTCACCCGGGTGGGTGACCAGGACCCCCAGATCCACCCCACCCTGGAATGTCTTTCCTCTTTCCACGTCCATGTGCTACGTGACCTGCTTACACATCGGATCAATATTACCTGGGCATCTATATTTGTAAGGTTATTGATTGATTAGAGTTTTGACCCACATTTTACCCACCTTGAGATTTTGCTCTATAAAACTTCCTCTGAAAAGTGGGCTTATTGGCAACCCACTCGGGTCCCCTCCTATCTCTCTCTCAATGAATTTTCCTACTCTTAACCTCCGTTATTCCTTAGAATTCATTCTTCGATTTGGGGGAACACGAACTCGGCATACCTGACGTCCAGTGGGTTGGGAGTCATATTTTTCCCCTGTATCGCTTTCAGGGTCAGACTCAGATGGAGAGATTAGAGGAAAAGGGCAGAGTGCCGGACATGGCTGTAACCTGGTGTCTGTGCCCTCTTGAGGAGAGAAGAACAATCACTTCTTCACTCAAAAACACAAGGGGGCTGCCTCTAGGACTCTCCTGGGCTCCCTTGGCTGAGGCAACGCCCTTCCTCCCAATCGCAGTGGGCGACTCTCCCCAGCCATCCACTCATCTCCTGGAGTCCTGTAGCTCTCTAGGAGTTCCTCTCTCCTGGGTCCCTTTGGGAAGGACCCTGACACCTTCCTTCAGCGCTGCTACTGTCTCACCCGGTCACCAGGAGGGGTAGCTGCAGACATGAGCTCAAACTCGGGACACAGTGGAAGCTCTTCTGACTTGACTTCAGAGCCAATGTCATAGCACTCCACAAATGCCTTCAAAGAAAGTTCCCAAAGCTGGCAGGCAGATGGGAGATGGGCTGATGCCAGAAGGACAGAGTGCACCATCTCCCCACATCCACCGAGGGATCAAGCAGCCACTTCAGGACGTGACGTGCCCGGCGCCCAGTGACTCCTATCAGCACTTACACCCTTTGCACAATTCTGAGATGTCCATCCTAACGTACCTTTAAAGAAGATAGAGTTTCAGCCAGTAAGTTTGTCTTTCTAAGCAAATGGATGCAGACCATAAAGTTACAGTCTACCAGTCTCCAAAATTAGCAGTCGAGCAGAGGTTGTAAGAGTTTCTGTACAGAGTGGGAGGCAGACAGGTAACAGCTTTCACCTTCTCTCAACTCCTGAACTCTGTTATTTCTAACCGTGCCCATCCCTACACTTAAGAAATGTCTGTATTTTCAGAGAAAATAATCTCAAGGAGTCACAGAAGTGAGTGGAATGTAATGTCATACAGATGGTGCACAGCAGTTCTGAGGAAACTTTGACAGGGTAAAGAGTTCAGTTACAGAGAATTTCTCTATTAGCACAACCCTTTTTTTTTTTTTTTGGCATTACTAGAATTGACCCCAAGGTCTTTGTGCTGAGCCCTTTATTTATTTATTTATTTATTTTCATTTTGAGTCAGAGTCTCACAAAGTCACTAAGTTGCCCAGAAAAGGATCAAATTTGTGATTCTCCTGCCTCAGCCTCCCAGAGTGCTGAGATTACAGGCATGCACACTTTTAAAGCACATTGTTTCTGATATACTAGGCTGTGAAAAGCTTAAAGGCATGTCTTCCCCATACTGTACTCCAAGGCTTGGCACAGTACCTGGCATGACATAGGTATCAATAAAGTTTTATGGAGTAAATGAATTCAATTTATGAATGAATGATCTAATGAGGGATTGAAGTAAGTATGAAAAGAATATGATTTGGTTTAAACCCAAGAAAACATAAAAGGTCACTCTAAGAGGAAACTGTTAAGGGAACGTGTAAGAACTGGGGGTAGAAAGGGCTAAAAAAAGTTAATAAACATGGAAGCCTAGCCAGGTGTGGTGGTACACACCATAATCCCAGCATTTAGGAGGCAGAGGCAGGATGATCTTAAATTTGTGGTCAGCCTATATAGCAAGATTCTGTCTCAAGAACAAAATCAAACAAGCAAAGACACAGGAACCTGACTAAAAACGAAGGGTATATAAGAAAAAGAGAGCTACATGGGTCTTTTCCGGGGGGTGCTAGGGATCGAACTCAAGGCCTTGTGCTTGCTAGGCAAGCGCTCTACCACTTAAACTAAATCCCCAGCCCTGAATTACGTAAAAATCAATTGGTTTAATGCCAGAGTTAGATCAATGGATGCCAGAAAGATGTTCTAATCTCCAACACAAGGAACCAACGCTATGAGACTAGAACTGTAGAAGGATTAATCTTTTTTCTGAGGGGGTGCTGGGCATCGAACTCAGGGCCTTGCCACTGGGCTAAATCCCCAACCCCAGAAGGAATAATCTTTAGAGCCAAAAAGACAATTGTAGCCCCTAGCTAAAGATGAGTCAAGGAAAGTAGTCTCAGTCACACAAGGCAAATTAGATTAGGCATAAGTAAAGTCATGTGAAAAATTCGTGAAATTCTTCAGAGTCCAACCCATAAGTGAAGATTCTGCCAGGAGGCAAAGAACTGTTTAGACAGTTTTTCAAGGATATTTCCATGCTGTCTCAGTTAATTTCTCATTGTGGGAAAAAATACCCAACACCCACAAATTAAAGAAGAGGTTTATTTTATTTTGTTTTGTTTTGATATTTTAGCTCACAGTTTGTAGGGGTTTCAGTCACCAGCTGGCTGGCTCCAAGGCAGGGCAGCAGGGCAGCATGGCAGAGGGGCACTCAAAGAAAGAGGAGATAAACAGACAGACAGACACACAGACATATAGGTATCTCCAGGCCATGCACAGTGATGCACCTCCTTCCACCAGGCTTCACCTCCCAGCATCACACCCATCAGTGGACTAATCCAGTACCACACTCATGATCCAGTTAACTCCCTTAAGCCCCACCTGTGAGCACATAAGGCCTTGGGGGGACATCTAGACATAAACCATGATACATGTTTCTTTGATAACTAAAACAGCATATGTATTAGCAATTCTTAATACATAGAGTACGACGGGGTCATTCTACTAATAGTGAACAGGAGAATGGATGAAGAAAAGGACAAGGAGAAGAAAAGGAAGGAGGAGCATGAGAAGTAGGGAAGGGGAGGGCAATATTAAAGACTGATAAAAATTGAAATGCCTGATCTAGACCACAGTCTTTGATTTAGGCACAAATGGAAGTGTGTCATAGACATGATTGTAATCTATCAGGCATATGGAGGCAGAAAAATAGCCTGAGAGCCATTAGGTAAAAGTTCATCACTAATCCGGTTTTAACCAATCTTGGTTACAGAGAAACAATTTCATAGGCACACATCTGTCTCCCTCAGTGATTAGGCAGAAACTCAGTCCCAATTATCAGTCCCAAAATAAACCTAAATGGAGAAGAGAGCCGTGAACTCCTACTCATAGGAAGATCATATTTCATCTCCTAGGGGATTTATTTTGGGTGTGCCTCATGTGAGGTGATATAAGAGGCTGTGACTGGTGGGCTAAAGAAATATATCTTTACTTTTTCTTTATTCTCTTTATTCCTACTTGGTAACAAGGGAGGAAAGAAACCTTTACACGTGTCCACCCAAGAAACCTCTCTTTCCAGTATTTCTCAAAACCAGGTTAGTTTTTAGGCTTACTCAGTTCTGAGATTGCTCCTCCCCTGGGGGAATCCTAGAGGAGTTTGTATATTCATATTGATTTGTAGACGGGCGAGCTGGGTTCCTATTATAACATCTTCTACAGTCTAGCTTCCCCTGTCTAGTCTCTAGTCATCCTTCGCTGCTATTCACTGTCAAGGGGCAGTTCACACTAAATTCTTTTGCGCATCATGTTTGTTAAAGTTTGTATCTAGATGTCCCCCTAACCCTCCATGTGATCATAGACAGGGCTCTTGGAAGGTAATTGGATTATGGGTTTACAGTTAATTTGATGTTAGGAGGTGCGGTCTGGTCCAAAGAGGTAGGTCACTGAGGGTGTGGTCTGGAAGGCTTTATCTCTTCCTGGGCTCCTCCCTTGATCGCTCGCTCTGCTTCCCTACCACCATCCCATGATTAAATCCTCCTTCACCAAGCCCTTCTGCCATGCTGTCCTGCCTTGGAGTCAGCTGACCATTCAAGCAGTGAAATTTCTAAAATGCGAGCCAAAATAAACCTCTCCTCCTTTAAACTGTGGGTACCAGCAATGAGGAAAGTAACTAAGACAATGTTGCCAGCACCATAGGCCGTCAGGAGGCCCAACCAAAGGTCTTCACATTCCACAGCCTCCTTATTTCCATCCCAGGCTTCTTCCAAGTCATGGGCTCTCTTGGTGCTTCCACACAGAGCTTTCTGGTTTCCCCAGTCACAGGTACAGACCACCAAACAGGACATTTTGAGTTCCATCTCAGGTTCCCCAGCCTTGGCCATCTCTCACCTGTCAGCTACCTGCCCTGGTTCCCAAGGGGGGCTTCAGATCTAAACCCTGAGAAGGGATGCGCACACTACTCTGCCTTGGTACTCTGCACATCTCCACTGCTCCTCAGTCCCTGCCCACGAGATTCCTTCCAAAAGGATGTAAGCACGCAAGTATGTTTACACAGGAGTAGACAACGACACTCTGACTTACTCTTCTTTGATTTCTCTTTGACTCACAATCATCTTCCCCAATACTAAGAGAGTTTTCTTATTTTTTTTTTATTTTTGGGGGGTGCTAGGAATCAAACTCAGGGCCTTGCAGTTGCTAGGCAAGTGCTCTACCACTTGAGCTAAATCCCCAACCCTAAGAGAGTTTTCTTTAGGTTGTATTTACCCTCCTATTTCCTTGGAGCAAAAATAATTTGTTTTACCACCAATCTTAGTGGCCAAAAGCTATATACAAAAAAACCCCAAATATATAATGCATGTAAACAAAGGTTCATTCCATTAGACTGACCGTTTTAGGTTAGAGACCACTTTACCCCTTTGATGGTATTCCTAACTGCAAATATTGAATATGCATAAAAACAGCTCCAAAAGATCTTACCAAGTCAGTAAGGACGCACGAATCTCAGAGAAAAACACAAGCAAATATTTAAAGCAAAACAGGGTTAGATGATGGAATTCTGTTCAAAATAGATAGACACACGCTGATTTTTGACAAAGATACAAAGACAATTCAGTGGTGAACGGAGAATCTCTTCAACAAACGGTGCTAGAAGAATCAGGAATTTACATTGGGTGGGAGGACTTATAGCCATACCTGTGGTAGCCAGAATAATATCCTCTACAAGACTTCCACACTCTAATTTGCCAAATCCATAAATACATTAAGTAAAAGGACAAGCTACAGACTAGGAAAAGTGTTTTTGCAAATATGATGAAGTTCTGATAAAAAATTTTTCTTCAGAAAATAGAAAGATCTTTCAAAATTCAGTAACAGGAACATGAAATGGTTTGAACACGGGTAGTAGCCCCCAGAGGTCCACATGTAAAGGCTTGAGCCCCACAGTGGAAGCATGAGGAAGCGCGGTTGACCTTTAAGAGGTCAGATCTTGTGGTAGGTCATGAGGGCAGTGGGAGTGTGCCCTCACATGGGACTGTGAGGCTGTACCCATCCTGTCTCCTGTGTTTCAGAGTCCAAGAGGTGCACATTCACTGGGATGTGCTCTACCACCATGAAGTGCTGCTTTTGCCTGGGGTCCAAACCAGTGAGGCTGCCTGATCTCACACTTGAATCTCCAGGACCAGGAATAAAAGTAAATCTGTCTTTACTTCAAAAGTAGCCCGCGGTATTTCTGCACAGTGACAGAAAGCTGACTAATAATACACAATCACAAACAAACAAACAAAAAAATGGAATAATCACTTCACCAAAGGCTGGCAAATAAGTATGTTCAAAGGTGCTCCAAATCATTAGGCATGGAAAAATGAAATTTATAACTACAAAGAGCTATCACTACACAAGTGTTAGCAAAGACACGGAACAAATGGAGCTCTCATACAGTGCTGGCGGGAATGTAAAATGGCACAACTTCTTTGGACAACAGGTTAGTAGTTTCTTAAAAAGTTAAACAGATATTTACCATGATCCAGGCATTCCAGTCTCAGTTATTTACTCAAGGGAAATTAAAAATACATCCATACAAAGACTCGTAGGTACATATCCGTAGCAGCTTTATTTGTAATATCCCACAACTGGGAAGTTCCCAGTTGGCTATCAACAGGTGAATGGCTAAAAAACTATGATATATCCATGTAATTGAACAGCTACCCAGCATCAAAAAGAAATTAATTATTGATAACACAACAGACGAACCTGAAAATAGTCTCTGTGAAATAAGGTGGACGAAAAAAGCACATAGTGTAAGATTCAATCTATATAAAATTCAAGAAAACGCAGACTATTGCATAGTCACAGGAAACAGTTCAGTGCCTGCCTAAGGGGGCTGCGCAGGGGCAGGAAAAGGAGTTACAAAGAAGCATGAGAAAATGTGGAGGGTGAGGAAAGTTCAGTCTCGAACGCGATAATGGTTCATGGGTGCAACGTGTCAGGACTTAGCAAACTGTACAGTTCAAATATCTGTATGCCCTTTTCATACCTTGGTAAAGCTTTCGAAGCACGGTGAGAGGGCAAACATACCAATACATAACAGGCAGGATCAGGCGGCTACCAGCCAAGAAGCACCAGCCAGGGTAGGCCGCCCGGCCGCCTGGCAAGGCAGGGTCCCGGGGGCGCGCGGACCGCGACGCCGCGGGGATGGGAGGGCGGCCGGCCCGAGGACGCGGCCCGCGGAGCCCTGGTGCCTCCTCCCAGGGAGGACCCCCGGTAGCTCGCCCTTTCTGAGCAGACGTGAGCAGCTCGAGGGGTTGCATCTGGTGTTTCCGTCTGAACTGGGGGGCGGAACCGAGCCACCAGAACCTTCCTGGCCCCGGCCCACGAGCCGACACACTGGGAAAGCCCCGTCTCAAAGTGCGCCGCCTCCTCCGCCCGACGTCTGCTCGGCCCGGAGAGACACGGCCCGCCCGGAAGGGGGCGGGGTCGGCACAGGCCCCGCCCCCAGTGTCGCACCGCAGCGCGCAGCCTCGGCAGCTCGCTTTACGGCCGGCCGAGGGGCGGGTCGTAGGCTTCGGGTGGAGGCCGAAGTGAGGGGCGGGGAAGAGGCCTTTTGCGGCAGGACGTAAGTGACGGCGAAGGCGGTGCGAGAGCGGCTGGAGGGCAGAGGAGGCGGGTTCGTGTTTCCCGGGCCGAACCGGGATGGGGGCGCGGGGCCTGGGCCCTGGGCGGTGGCCGGCGGCCCTCTGCAGCGGCACGGGCGGAGGGGCGCGGCGGGGGGCGGCGTGAGCGTCTCCGGGCGGCGGGCGGGCTGGCGGGCCGGCGTCGCGGAGTCCCGGGTCCGGGCGGGGGCTCTGACCCGCGCTGCCTCCCTCTCCGAACTCGCAGCGCGCCGGGTCCCGTCCTCGCCATGAGGCCGCAGCAGGCGCCGGTGTCCGGGAAGGTGTTCATTCAGCGGGACTACAGCAGTGGCACGCGCTGCCAGTTCCAGACCAAGTTCCCCGCGGAGCTGGAGAACCGGGTACGCAGCTGGCCCCCGCGCCCGCCCCGGGCCGGAGGGGACCGCACAGCCGGGAGGGGTGTGGGCCACTTCCGGCCAGCCCGGCGTCCCGGGTCTGGGCAGGGGCCGTGGCCAGAGGTGCGGGAAGAGAGCAGAGAAGGGAAAATAAGGCCGAGCGCCGGGGTATGATGATCTAGAACTTCACGATGCCCAGCGCCGGAATCTGTACCCGGCAGTGTTCTAACGCCGCCGACCCCATCCCCGCCTGGGATTGTTGACAGCAGCGCTGAGGAGCTAATTCCCGAGGCTCCAGGCACCTCACCCAGCAGGTTGTAAACTGTGTCCTCCTACTTCCTCACGCAAGAGGAAGCATCATCGTTCTCATGACAGACGTTTGTAGTCACTTCGCTCGTCGCGCTGCTGAGCTGAAAGGGTTTATTAAATGCTGTGTTAGGCAGGCAAAACAGACAGGCCTTCTGGGAAGCTGAAAAACATAGAGCATTACATGTGCCAGGACAGTCAGGTGTTTCAGAGCGAGGCTTTAAACTGGTCACTCCCAGTTTTGATCACTGGGAGACAGCTGTTTGGCTTTCAGTTCAAAACTGTCATCAGGATATAGGCGCTTTTGGGCCATCCTAGCCTGCAAAAATGAAAGAGTGGGATTTGTTTCTCTTTTCTTCAGGTTTAATCCCCTCTCCCCAAAATTGTAAAAGTTGGACGTGTATCTGTGTGTGTATGTGCGTGCATGCATATAACCAGCCAAAGAGCAGTTGTTTCCTGTCGAAAGTCAGTTTCTGGTTAGCTGGAAGCGAGTTTTCTAGCTCTTTCCTCTTTGGTAGAGAAGGACTGAAGTAATGAGGCATGATGTTGATGTGTGCCAAAGAGATGTATAGCAGCCACTTACAGTTAGTTTGTAAGCTGGGGATGTAGCTGAGTCCAGAAGGTGTGCTGAGCCTGAGTTTATTCCCCAGCACCAAAAATACGTAAAGTCAGATCGTATCCAAGATGTGTTACTTTACCTGATTGCCAGGGTTGGAAAATCAGCAATGATCATTTTATAGTTTGCCTCAGCTTGATTTATGACCACAGGCAGGTTAGGGACCTAAATGTTTCTTAAAATGCAAATTGAAGACCAAACATGCCTTTAAAAGGTAGATTTACTTATTTGTGAAATGCCGTTTAAATGCTGCATTTTGTGGTTAGTAATGTTGAGTTAATTTAGTGTGTCGCTAGGTGAACATTTCAGCAGTGGTCGGACAAGGTAAAAACTGAGCAAGTTGCCAGTTGGATAGAGCTGCTGAGTGTTGTTTTTAAAGTAACGTAGCCTCAACATCACAGTGAATGTGTTTTATGTGTTGACTTATATGAAAAGGATCAAATGTTTTGTTTTTAAGTTTCTGATGAAAACTATGACTTAGGACAATTTATGTACTTTGAAATCATAGTGTAAACTATTCTTTTTCACCACACTTACTTGTGTGTTGTAAGATTGCTTTGTTTATGAGTTTGAAAGGCAAACTTCCACCTCATAGTTGAACCAAATAATGTGTATGCAGACTCAGACATCAATCTTCCAGTGTGTGTGGTAGGTAGTGCCTTGTGTGGTCTAAGTACCGAAGCTGGGTGTAGTCACAACACTCCCCTGATTCCCACAGGAAGTTGATGTTGCTACATTCTGGAGTCTTTTTTACTTTTTTGACTTCATAGAGCCCAAAACTGCTTGTGGTGCTGAGTACTATGTGGAATATTATATGTTGCTATTCATTTGTGCCTCTGAGTTTTTTCTTTAAATGTTTGGTTTAAAACATTAGCTTAAACTTTAAACCACTTGGGAAGGCTTTGATTTTCTTCTTTCTGTGTTGAGATTAAATTTAAATTACAGGTTTGAATTCTCCTTACTTTGTGTGATGGGAAATTGAAAGGTTTCTTTGTTCTTCTCCTCGAAATGTTACTGATTGCTCTGCCACTGGGGCTGATTTTCCTTTTGTGAGAAAGTCAACCTGGGAATTTAATAGGAAAGGAAGGTAATACACAAATGTTTTGTATTACTTTAAAGCATGGAAAAATATACGCATGTGTGTCCTTTAATTACAGAGTTTGGACAAGCTCCGTTAACAGGTTTGTTTTCTTCACTGCCTCTTAGAAAGCAATCCTTTGATGTTTAAGTTTTTTGCCAGAACAGTTTTTTAAAGGGAACTTTATTCTCACTTTTGCCGAAATGCGGGTATCTTAATCACTCTTGGTCTGGGTAGATGAAAAATGAGTAAAGTATAATTGAGACATTTGTTCCCATACATACCTTTAAAAATATGTCTCTCCATCTGGTCAGTAGGGCTTACCTGTGACTTGCCACCTTGAATTTGTAATCATGTTAAGCTTCAGCACCACACAGTTCAACAAAAACCAACAATTCTGGGGAAGCGAGCCTGGTTCCTATTTCTATTCTGACTATTAGTGTTTACTGGTCCGAATTTGTGTTTGACTGCAGTTTGCCGTACCTCCGAATTTTGACAGTGAGTTCCTGTGCCAGCGTCCAAAGGCCTGTGGGAGGACACTGACGGCTGTCTTCATAGGGCCTCGCGTAGGAGATAAAAGTGCTTAAGCTGGTTCTGTTGGGCTCTTGCATCTGAAGTACAGCTGTACGTCGCTTGGTGACAGGGACATGTGCCGAGAAAAGAAAGCTTCATTAGGCAGTTTTGCTGCGCAGACATGAAGTTCATGAGGCTCCTGCTAGCACACTGTTTCACAGTAAACTGTTTTACAAGTAGAAGGACGCGCCCAAATAACAAAAGTACAGCATAGAGTATACAAGGTATGATTGAAATACACAGTGAATGTTTAAATTAAAAACAGTTTTACAGTGAAAGACACGTTGTTGTTAACCCCCCACAAAATTCTCCCCCCGTTTCAAACACACTTATCCCATCATTCTTGCCACTTTCTAAGGCAGCTCCAGAAATCCTGATTTGTGCGTGTCTTTACAAGGTGTGATCAAAAAATACAGTGAATGCCACTGCCAAGTGCCATCCAGCAGAAAGGCAGGCTCCTAAAAACAATTTGGTGTGTCCTCATCCCTTATTCACCATGTCTGGCGTCATACAACTTCAGGCTGTTCCTCTAAAGTCGAAATGATCATCCATGAAAGGTAAAGATTTTGAGTCCATTTTCAGGATATTGAGGCAGTCGTGACAGCGCAACTAAAGACCCAAAAGAGGACTTTTAACCTGTTCCAGGAAGTGGCAGAAATGATGCAAGGTAGTATATTTTAAGAGAGATTAATGGCAATATGCCTTTAATTGTAGTAAATTGTTTCTAATTTGATATTAACTGTTTTTCAATCACTCCTAAAACCAGCTGGGTGTGGTGGTACCCATCTGCAATCACCACTGCGTAGGGGACTGGTGCTGAAAGATCACGAGTTTGAGGCCAGCCTGGGAAATTCAGCTAGACCCTGCCTCAAAATAAAATTTTAAAAGGTTGAGGATGTCGCTCAGTGGAAGAACACCACAGCCAGTACCACAGAAAACATTAATAACTTTTTAAAAGCTGGATTAACATAGCTGGATATGGTGGCATACTGCTTAATCCCAGTACTTGGGAGGCTGAGGCAGGAGAATCACCGAGTTCAAGGCCAGCCTAAACTACATAGTGAGACCCTGTCTCAAAAATGAATAAATGAATATCCATCAACCAGTAACATAGTCACTTATTAAGGATTATGTGCTGATCTGGACACGATGACGTATCTGTCATACCAGCACCGCTGGAGACTGAGGCAGGAGGATCATGCAGCTCAGCCCGAGCAACTTGGTGACTTAGCAAGACCCTGTCTCAAAATGAAAAAGTTTTTAAAAATGGCCTGAGAATGTATCACTATAAAGGCCCTGGGCTCACTTCCCAGTACCGCAGAAAAGAGTTATGTACTCCGTGAATTGCACATGCTGTATTTCTATCAACTGGCAGCACAGGTTAGTTCACACTGGTATCGCCACAAACAGGTGAGAAATGTTTTGAGATACTGCTTACCCTGTCATTAGGCTGTAGGAATGTTTCAGCTCCATGTTAATCTTATGGGACCGATGTCAATGTGCAGTTCATCAACCAAAGTGTTATAGAACACGTAACTGTTGTGTTGCACTTCCCCCTCCCCCCAGTACTGGGTGTTGAACCAGGGCCTTCACACAGAGCCACGTACGTCCCCAGTCCTGTTTTGAGGCTTGGGGGTTGGGAATTTAGCTCAAGTGGTAGGGTGCTTACCTAGCAAGCACAGGGCCCTGCGTTCAATCCCCAGCACTCCCCCCAAAAACAAAGAAATACATGTAGTATAAAAAAAATTATCCACCTATTTTGGGGCATGGTCTTACCAAGTGGCCGGGCGGGGCTCAAATTTGTGATCCTCCTGCCCTAGCCTCCCATAGTGCTGAGATTTAAATCATTAAAATTTGTGGTTTATAAGTATAGCTTTATAAATAAAGATGTTAAGAAATTTAAATATCTATGTACATGTTATGGTGGTCAGCTACATATATATAAAGTACTGAAATATGTATTCTTTGATGTTTAAAGTACCTCTCCTAAGAGCTGAATTCAAGTGAAATAAAATTGTACTAGTATTTTGCTTTACATTATAGATGCATAAGCCAAAAGTTCAATCAATACAGAATTAAATATTGAGGATAATCTAATACAAAGTCTAGCCCAATTCTACTATTAAGAAAATGTATGTTATCTTACAGAAAATCTGTTTCAATGAAAGTATCTTAATAGAAGGAATCAACTAAGGAGACAGACTGTTAGAGATTTTGTAAATGCTATTATTTTACAGATTAGGGACTGAGCTTTAATCTTAATAATTGCTTAAATCATATACAAGTGGTAGAAACAAGGCTGTTTAAACCATATCTTTGTTCTTTCGTCTTATGACCAAATCTTATTATTCACTAATATTTTAATTAGTTTGGGAAATTACCAAGTAATAAAACTGTTTTTCACTTACTTCAGCCCAACAACTCTCAAGCTTTTCTGTTACTAATGAGCATTTTCAGAAATAGGATGATGTTCATGACGTTAGAGCATTTTTGTAGCTTAGTGAGAACTTTATTTCGGAAAAAGTTCCCTTTACATATAATTTGGTTTAACCTGCAAAACCTTATATAAAAATCATAGCTTTACAACCTCTTTATAGCATAGTGACATCTTATGTTGGGAAATGGTTTCCTATAATTTTGACGTTTTCTTCAGATAGCCAGTTTTCCTGCTTTAGCTGGCTTATGAGTGATTCCAGAGACTTCAACCGTCTCAGAATTTTTTGTTCTTATAGCTTAAGGTGAGTTGTCTGAATGTAGTTTAGAGGCTTTTTGCCACGGACATTCCTTAATTGTGTCTACATCCTTACATAAGGAGTCTTTAATGTCTCTGTCGTCCAGTTCCATGGTTTCTTTTTGGGTTGGTATCAAAGCATTAACAGATTTAGAATTTTCTGTGGGTTCAAAAATGGCAATAAGAGATTCTTTGTGTTTAATTCTTCAGCTGCCTAATTGATTGTGCTGAGTAAGAATGGATTTTCCTGTGAATTAATTTTCAAGGAATTATTTATAAAGTTTGGATTAACAAGATGATTGGTGGTTATTTCAAGCACTTCTTGGGTTTTCAAAGACTTCTGAGTTTGAAGTTGTCAAAGTAGGATTTTGATTCTCGAAAGACGTGTGAAAATCACCTCCACCTAAATCTTGGTTGACTGGTGCTTTCAAGGTAGGCTGAGGGGTTTTTTTGGTATCCTGTTTATTAGATTACGAATTAATATGTTGTTTTGTGTGCTTCCTGTTTTGAACCTGGTGGGTTCACCATGGCATATGGATCAAGTAATTCTGCATGTTCAGGGAACACATCTGTGTTAATTGTATTTTTCTTTGCCTCATTTGATCTAAGTGATTTTTCTCATTTGGCTTTTAGACTCTTCACTTGGCTTTACTTCTTTCTCATCTTCCAGTTTTTTCTTCTGAGATTATTTTTTGAAAGGGTCTTTTACCTGACAGTCTTCAGGCAAAGAAAATATTGTTGGAACTGCCGTTTGTTTTAAATAATGAATCCATTTGATGTCAAGAGAATCAGAAATAAAATGGTCACTGCACAGGAACCGTTACTCACTGGAGCCCGGGAATCCCATCTCATGTTCCTTAACCTCTTTTCAAGTCTTTCTCTGTCAGGTAGAGGAAGCCCTGTGCTCTGTGCTAACCAAGGGCTTGTACTCCTCTGAGCAGGATGCAGGTGATGAGTCCAGCTGGGACACAAAACTGTCAAGTTGGGTTAGTTATCCAGCCTTCCTTGCTTCAGTTTTCTCAGGAGAAAACTGCGATTAAAGTGCACCTATGCGATCTAACTCACGGGGCACGTAGGACTGTGAATGTATCTTCCACTTAGCACATTTGATGGCCCCTAAAGGCTGCTTGAAGTCATTCAACGAAATGAGGTCAAGTGAGATGAGGGAAAGGCTCTGAAAATCACTGAGCACTGCTCAAACGATTAGCTCCTCTATTAAAACCCAAGCAGGCCCCTAAGCCTCCCCCGTGGCCCAGTGTCTAAAGAGGTACTATACACTGAACTCGAGCCCTTGTGTCCTGCTCCCGCTGTGTGGTGACCAGGCCCCTGGGAGCGTGGGACCAATTTCCACATCTAATAGGAGACAGCTGGTCCTTGGTTCCAAAGCCCACAGCAATACAGGAGAAAAATACTCCCAACCTCCTAGATGCCAGGTGTGCCAAGTTCATGTTTCCCGAAATCAAAGAATGCATTTCAGGGAACAGTGAAGGATAAGAGCAGGAAAGGTTTATTGAGAGAGCTCCTGAAAGACAGGCGGGGTCCCAAGTGGGTTGCCACTGAGGCCCTTTGTCAGGGATAATTTATACAGAAAAGTCACAATGTGGCTAGAACGTGCGTCAAACTGTAACCAACCTATAGGATTACAAGTACAGCTGGTTGGCTGATACTGATCTAATAGGGAAAGGAGTCACACAGCAAGGGAACATGGAAAGAGCAAAGGCATGTGGTGGAA